>VZRW01012405.1:325040-340698 GCA_013398125.1 Aegotheles bennettii
TCAGCCTTCCGGTTCCTCGCAGGATTCCCGCTCAGACTCGGGTTTCCTCGCTCTGCCCCGGCTTCACCGTCTCTGGGAAGCCCATCCCCTTCTCAAATCCTCAGCAATTGAAGGGAACAGCTCTCGCCACAGCCGCTCCCACCGCTCCCACCGCCACCGCTCTCAGCTCGGCCTTGCCACGTGCTCTGATTTTCTGCTCATTTTTCTGCTTTTTCTTTGTGTTTAAGAAAAAATGATTGAAAAATGATTGTCATTTGCTGAAGAGAGCTCTAGACTGCTTTTTTTTTTTTTTTTTTTTTTTTTTTTTTTTTTCTTTTCTATTTTTTTTTTCATTTCAAGATTGCAGTAGCCATTTCTTTCAGATTTCAGTAGGTTTTGAGGATTACAGTACTGGTAACCAGCTCATGCAGCTCATGCTTGCTGTGTTGTGGCTGCTGCAGTGTTACTGATCTGAAAACTTGATTCTCCAAAATAATGAAATGTATAGCTATATTGGTTTACTTTTGTCAGTTCCCATGGCAGCCTCTCCAGCTCTAAAGATGTTATGAGCTGTCAGACTGTTGTGTATCCAATGTTTACAACAGCTGGATTTCCTCCTACCACTATGTGTGAATCAGAAACAGCTAACAACAGGAAGTTGACTGCCTTTTATTACTAACCCCTGATTAATGAATAATGATTGTCATGGTACAGGATAAACTAGGCCAAAAATGGATGTTTGTTTTAATGACATCATTCCTAAAACCAAAACTGAAATATTATTAATTTTGAAAATTTTCATAGCAAGTAGCCACAATCTTAAAGAATTTTCATGCACAAAGCACCTAGTCACTGTATCTTAAAACTTGTTGTTCTGCATCTGTTGCATAAACAAAGAAAAACCCCCACTTATTTAAATATCTATCCCAAATCAGAGTGAAACAGAACCAAACCAAGTCCTATCTGCCATGAAGATGCCATACCTCTGAAGCAGAAAACACGTGTTGAAGACTCAAACACCAGATATCACCTCATCTGTTTTAGAGGTTGTCACAGTTTAAGGGAGTACTGATTTCAGTGCTTCAGTGTTTTCTATATAAACCGAGGAAACAATAGAATCTTAGCATTTTTGTAGTTTGCCTTGAGTACATGTCTTTACCTAGTTATGAGAGAAACAAAATGCATTACAATGTTGAAAAGCATGGAAAACAATGGAAAAAAATATATTTCTCTTTGTAGTTAAATAGAGTTGCAATAGATCTTTAATGAACCTATCTGTGTTTCATTCAGTTTTGGCCACTGCTTTTCAAAATAGCAGCATAAAGATAGAAAAGGCAAAAAAAATTATGGTTGTGAGAAAAAAGAAGTTGACGTGCAAGGATAAATTGACAGGTATAAATTTCTGTGATTCCACAAAATAAAAAGTTAGCCTTTGTGATTTGTTCTTTTTGAACATTTACAACATCAAGAATGAGTTGTTATAATTAAAAGATGATCTATATTACCAGAAAGGAATATGAAATGCTGATTTATAACCCTGATAACCACCATCTATAATTTATAGGTGTCTGTGGTAATTGAGAGGGAGGGTGGATTTATGCAAAGATTTTGTACGGAAAAACTGCTGAAATAAGAGGTGGAATATTTTTACCAAGCAAAATGATAGTAACATGTATGTATATATTTTGATTCTTATATTGTTTCTTTAACAGCAATATTTTTCAGGATACAAATCTGGTTTCTTGCATCATAAAATTAAGATTTTTTTTCTGATTAAGTGGTTGGGCTTTGGAAAATCTCATTTTCATTTTTTGCTGTATCCAGGATTCTCAAGAAATTAGATGAGATGCTAGACCATTCTATATACAAATTACCTCATCTGTAAATGGCCATAATAATATTTATTCTAAAAGATTTCCATGATTCACTTTTGCTAGTAATGTGTTTTCGGATACTCAGCTGGAAGATGCTAAAGAAAATAGAATTAGCTGTATTATGTGTCTCCTTGAAATATCAAGGCAAAGGCGAGGTATTGATCTCTCTAGCAAGGATCTGTAATAGCAAACTTCAATGCCTGCTTATATATTTAGTGACATCTAATGTTAGTAGAGTCAAATTTCTGTCAACATTTTTTAACCGTAGCTGCTCTGAGTTCCAACTTGACATTCAGAAAACTTGCACCATAAATGCACACTTTTGCACTACTTCTGAACTTTGCAATGGAGTCTATTTTTATAGCTATCTGTGCAGATAGTTCGTAGTGATGGTGCAGCCTTCATTCATTCTGTATCCTTCCTTTACTCAAAATGCTTTGCAACATATTTCTGTGCTAAATTCTTTCCTTCTTTAATTCCATTAGCATGGTTACACTACTGATGGATTGGATGGTGTGTGCTTAAAATGAGATCCACAAGATACTTAGGTGCCTAACTGCCATTAATTCAATCAGAGTTGCTTGCCTAAATACCTTTGGGAACCTGTGCTATAGTCATTTATAACTATGGATCGAGAGTAATTGTTTTGAATCCCTGAGTTCATGAATGGTCAACTGGAAATGATTTAAAGGGGCATCTTTTTCTCAGAATGGATACTCAGCATTGTCTGAAAACTTTTTTTCAAGGTGTGTTCAGCTGGGGATGGAAAAGCATTTGTCACTTTTGAAAGCTTTTGCTGACAGCTGCTGTCATAAAACAGTCACCAATCCCCAGTGCTCTTTAGAATTTCAAAGAAGTGTTCTAAATGAGGGGGAGGTCTTTCCCTTAATAGACAGCCTTGTGAAATTATTTCTTTGTGACAATATGAAAAAGAAAAAAAAACCCAACCAAACCAAACCCAGAGTGCTTATTGAAGTAACAAGTAAGTACAAGTAATTTTGGTCTGATAGTTCAGCAACCATGTTGGGAACTCACTGGGAACTAGTTGAACTACTAAATGGGATCTTTATAGACAACTACTATATAAATATGTAAAAAATGTAAAGTGGCTTATTATGTTCCTTTTAAACAGAAGATCCCAAGACTTTTCTATGTATTACATACAGAAGTAACTGTAGCTGTTCTAGAGCTGTAAGGATGCGTTCCTGAATTACTCCATAAAAGGCTTAAACAACATGTGCATTCAACATGTAAATGGATAAAGGAGGTAACTTGTAGACAACCTGCAACCATTAGCTTAAGAATTTTATGCACATTACTTTTTTTCATTGTCACATAACCTCTTAATTGACTTTTTATTCCCAAGCTACATATAGTCCAGAGCTTACTCTAATTATATATGATGACACATTTTTTTTCATGGGTAGCAGAATGAAAGGAGTGTCACCTGTTGGTCTGTAGGCTGTAGCAGATCTGTCAACTGTGAGACGCCACTGTCTATTGGTTGATTCATAGTGAGCTTCTCACTTTGCTGAGCGTATGTCAATAACACTGCAGTCTCTTACCATGTTGCATCTAAACTGTTGTAATTCTGCTATATCTTCTCTCACAGGTTTGTATTTTTATTTCTTATTCACGACTGTGTATGTGTATGCCTGTCAAATTTGTGCAGAAACTCAAATTAAGTTGCACCTACTGTTAGGCTACGCATCTTCAGAAATGCAGGAGTAACTTTTCCTTGCTAGTATATTAAGACATTCAGTCATGATCTACTTTCCTGATTGCTATTCTAGTGCCTGGCACACTATTCCTATAATTAATGACACTCTGACCATAGCACACACTCTTCCTACAACAGAATAATAATTTATTGATTCGATTTTGCTTGAAATACCATTCCATTTCAAAGTCATTTTCCCCTGAGAGATCCAACACTGAAGGTGCCAGTGGTGTTCAGATACGGAGACCCAGATTCAGAGTGTTAGCCTTTCGAACAGTGGCTAAACTACTGGTTGCAAAAGTTCTACATTTGCGTGGCTGGACTAAAAAGTTGAGGGAAGGTGCAGGAGAGTGCTGGGAGTGAAGCTGAAGAGGAGGCCTTATGTCATTCTTTAACCCTCAGTTTCATGCTAACTACCATTGTTTTCATATTTTGGGAGCAGCTTCTTACTACATGGGCCATGTGTGGAGTATGTTACCTAATTTAGAAAGTAGTAAAGCTCTTCTAGGTACTGTAAAAGTGATGATGATTAATGGAAGAGTTTAGTCAGTCCTTTAAATACTCAGTATATTCTTTCTTTCCCTGCTGTTCAGAGCAAAAAACAAATAGGCACAATTAAAACCTATAGGAGGACTGGTCAGAGTGAATGGCATCTGTTCAAACTGTTCCTCCCTATTTGACTATTCTGTAGCTGCATTAATCCTCCGATTTAATAGGTTGCTGAGGTGATATACTGTATTGAGAAACACTGAAAGGAACCACTGCAGTTAGTAGCATGCTTGATTCTGAGAAATTATGAAAGTTTTTGATAAAATGGGTGGTAAGACAATGCTTCTGAAACCAGCATTAGCATCTTTGGTGTGTATGGCCCTGACCCTGCCCTACTGGCTGACAAGGCTGCTCTCATGTCTGCTGCAAGTAAGGTCAGAGTACAGGAAAAGCATTCTTCCATGTAGCTGAATTAGTTCTACTAGCCCTACAGATTAAGAAGGAAATAGTCAGGCTATGCAGTGATACAGAAAATAATCTGAAGTCTTGCCCAAGGTCCCTGTGTGTTCTAAGTACAAAGATTTGTAAGTGTTTTTTTTACATTTGATGGTTTTAAACAAAAAATCATTAGAGTAACAAGCATATACATAAAACCATGTTATTTGGTGCCATTTTCCTTCATCTACTCTAGTAGTGCAATTTTATACTATTCCTTGAATGACTCTTATATGTGCAGCTGTGATTTAATATATTTCCATAGTGCATTAAACACTTCCACTGATTTATCCTCTCATTCTACCTTCAAGCTAAAGAATCTGTGCCCCACCCATTTATCTGTACCCTTTTCATGTCAAGACCATCTATTCTACAATCCTTCATTTGTATCACAGCCTTTGGGGTGTTCTCATTCCCTTTCCACCCTATCACTAACATGGTTGCCCATTCTTCCATCAGTATGTTCCTGATATTGGCTGCCCCTTGTTTTCCCCCTCTGGATACTTTGCGTGCTACTCTTCCCCCATGCCTGCTGCTGCGTTCTTTCACAAAGTCTGCATTGTCACTGCATTGACACTGCATTGCCTTGGCAGGCCCAGCTCTCACATGTGGTCAGGAAGCTCCTGCCCGAGGGAGGCTCATACCCAAGTGTCCTGGCATCGCTGGTTCCTCCTGCAGGAGCAGCCCCGGGTCCTCCCTGCCCCGGTGTCCACGGGGCGGTGGGCGAGCGGCTGCGGAGCTGTCCATGGTTCTGAAAGCCATCCGCGGGCTGGGCTGGCTCCTGCCGGTACCCTTCCTCTCGTGACTGCTACTCGTGTCAACGTCGAGGAAACATAGGTATCTCCGACAGCTAACCCCCAAATTTCCTGTTTAATATAGAGGAGAGTTATCAACCTGCTACGGTAAAGCATCATGTACCTATCTAGGAAGAAATCTCAAAACAATGACAAGAGGGAAGAAAATAGTACTGCTATAAAATGAATTTGGTGGCTTGTTTTTATTAATCAGACTTGCTATTCTTGTCAGATATCAGCCTTTGATCTTATGAGCATTCTTCAGGGACATTATGGAAAAACTAAGCCAGATTGTAATTCTCCCATGACTATGATTCAGGAATAATTGTACTGAAGTAAAATTAACCTAATGTGAAACAGATGTAAGTGGGTTCAGACAGAGACTCAATACTATGCAGCTTGAGTTAATACTTTTTTACATGGCAGATCTTTTACTGAAAAAAACCCAAACAGCTACAATATAGTATTACACTAATAATGTGCATGTACTTTTTTAGATAGAATAAAAAATTGAGGTAACTACTCCACTGTAGTCCTTGCTGGCCATACAAAGGGATTGATATAAAAGGTGTCTGAAAGCTGGAGTCTGGCTAATGTGGAATGGCTACCAGAAAAGAACTGAGGATGAAGAGGATGATTACATACTGGGAACCAGGTACCCCCTCTCCTGTTCTGGCATTTAGAGGGTGTATGCTTAAAGTGGGTCTGAGGATAAGAATGATGTGTTAGGATATGAGAGGAAGGATCCATAGCGTATTCTGTTTAGTGTCACTGGCCAAGGGAGCCTGCAGACAGGCTGTGGTAACTCAAACAGGTCAGATTTGAGAAGATACCATCCTGGTAAAGGTTATTACTGAGGTGTCATTTCCTCAGGTAGACTCACTGATTTCATTGAAATTATTTCTGCCAATAAGTGAATTTTCTGTTCTGTGGATTCATCCCTAAATGAATGAAGACACAGCACTGCATAGTATGACTTAAAAAGTGTAAGAAACTGCATGCAGTAGAAGGCAGTAAAAGTAGTAGGTTGCTTTTTCTTGCACAGTAGATAGTAGTCCTGCTTCTTAGTTAACTTCTTGATTCCTAACTACACTAAAGTTTCTGAAAACCATCTGAAAAGAAGGTCTTCAGGTTATCCTAGAGAGAAGGCTTTAAATGTCCTCCTAGATAAGAGGCTTTCTAGAGAATAGAGAAGTTATGAAAGGATTCTGCACTGGATCCTGTCCAAATTCATACTACTCAAGGATAGGTCAATAGAAGATAAAGAACAGGATGCACTTCAGTTGGGTTATTCTCTGGCTCTCTTGGTCTGAGTGTAAATAGCAGCACATCAGTGGCAATAAACTGAATGAAGAATGATCTTTACAATAAGAAATACCAGATTTCAAACAGCCATAGAGTTAGCCATAAACTGAATAGTTACTTAGGCAAATAAGCATATTGCAAAGTGATGACACAAAGACTGTCTAGACTTACATCTAACTATGTCTCATCTCTTCAGTGCACGCAAGAAATGGAACATACAAGTTACAGATTATTTATATCTACTATTGATGCATTTTTCCATTCCTGCTTACTGAATTTAAATAGGTATAAGAACTATTTAATAATCTGTTCTGCTATGCCTTTCTTTGAGTTACATCAGAATAGCTTCTAAATCTCTCATGCCATATTACTAATGAACAGTAAAAGGGCACTTAGCATTTTATTTTTCTTTCTATGAGACTGCTTATAATAGAAAGCCTCTTATCTATTGTGTTGTGACTGTCACAGTCCCTCCTGTAAGGCACTGATTCTCAACTAATACCAACTTGGAGGACATTCAGTATGAACAGTGAGCCCTAAAAAAAATAAAGAAAAGGAAGAATTTAGGCAGACCAGTTTGATAAATTTCTGATAAAAAGTCGAGTCCTGAAAATTCTTATGCATGTACTAAAATAGATTGATCATGCTATATTTTTTTCTTGGTGGCCTTTCATTTAAATATTAAACATTACTGGATCTACTTAGCTTATAAAAGTTGACAGAGTAACAGCTTGAAACACTATAGCTTCAAGGCACCAGTTCTCCCTATCATGAGAATTCGACATCACTGAGGGGTGAAAGGCCTTTTATTTGCATAAGATAATAGTTACGTTTCTATGCAACAGCTGTGCTGTCAGTGAAAGATGTGCTCCTTGTGCCAAATCCATCTCTGGAGTAACCCCATTGATTTTAAATGAGTTACTTAGGGAATAAATTGGCCCACTAGATAAAACTGCAGGTCTGAGACATCAAAATAATTGAGCAAGATTTCCATGATCATAACATGGTAAAAAATTGCAAAACAATTACATGATAACATGCATTTATGTATCTGATCACAACTGATTTGCCACAAGCATTTTAAACCATATAGCTAGAGCAAACATTTATGTAAAGCTTACAGACACTTTTTGGGAAAATAGGAACGTGAAGAGGATACAAGAAACATCAATATGGTATTATGTCGTTATTATCTACTTAGTGTTACTGTAAGTCAAACAAATATGAGATGTCTCTCTGAGAGCAGTTTAATAATAAAAGATTTATATGGACACATGAAAATCCTTCTTTTTTAGATAATAACAGTCAGGATGTGTTTATGGTAATGAACTACCTGAAGATTTCACCTCTAGACTGTAGACTTCTTGCATATGTTAGCAGGAATTTAATGCTGCTGGCCTTTCAGTGGCCTGTTTGAGTTTGGTGTTCTTGGGCGAGTTCTCAGTAGATAGATGTCTGTGGCACAACACCCACCTCATCAGTTAACTGCTGATAGTTATGGCACAAAGTAGTTCTTGGGTTAGGGTGACACAATTCAATAACATAGGTTTATATGTTAGTTTTTGCCAGTAACGTACAAGGAAGATGCCAATAAACTGGAAACTGTTTTGAATGCTGAGGAAAAGTTATGGTTATATACATACTTATATATGTTTTATATTTGTGTGTATAAATAGATGTATAGTTCTTTATTGATACATATTTGATAAGTGATCTTTCTGGGGCTTCAGAAGTCTTCTTTGAAGCCTTTTTGGTTGTTTGAATCATTAAAAGATTTCCCAACCATTATTCAAGTGATCACACAGCACAATTAGCAAAACCTACCCTCACTTTTGTTTCCATTCAGTTTGCAGAAGTAACACCAACAGGAATCCCGGAGCGTGCTCAGAATGCATCATGGTTTGCTTGCAAAGGAAATACCTTGTGCTCCTGATGTCATCATTGCAATCATCTCAAATTCAAGTCTGGCTGAGCAGGCTCATTATCATTCTCACCATGTCCTCCCTCAGAGGAGCCTCTCCCGCCTCCTCTTGTACAGCACAAAACAAGAGCCACAGGGGTGCTTGGATTAGGGAAAGGAGAGACACCCAGCACATCCCCCCAAGAAAACTTGCTGCATTACTTCCATCTAGTTTCTTCAAACTACATACTGCTTTACAGGACCTTGCACACCACCACCAAATGAAGGTGTGGATTCACAAATACTGATTTCCCCTTCCTGTTTAGGGTTGAATAAAGACTGGGGACAAGTATGGATGGGTGTATTTATTTAGCTTCTGAATGTGGGTATGAAAAGAGTGTGCCAACTGCCACACTAACACTTTTATGCAAAGAACCTCACATTTCAGACTGCTTTTTTATTTTTCACAAGGGCAGGTTTCTCTCTTTCATCTTACAAAGTTAGCTAACATCTGAGCAACAGATAGGAAAGCAAGACAGAGAGGGCAGTTGAGCAAAAGGAAGTATAAACGACAAAAAGCAGGGGACAAATTGTTTCATGCACTAGGTTTAGATCATAACCACGTTTCCTGAAGATTCAGAAAGTCCTGGCTATGGACCTCAGGACTGATTCTGATCTGGGTCGCTGACCCATGATCCACGAGAATTTGTAGATCTCTCTGCTAAACCATCCCCAGTGAATGATCCCCTTCACACAAGGAGTTGATTTCCACTGTGGAAGAAAGGAGGCAGGACAGGGTTAAACTCGCACAGTCTTCCTTCAGGCCCCCAGAGGGGCTGGGGTTTTGTTTTCCTGGCTAAGGGAGGGGAGCTGGAGCACATATTGTAACTGGAACTGGAGACCTTTCTGGTGTTACCAACCTGTTTTGGGTTTGAGTGAAAGCCTGGAGCAGGAGGGGGAGAAAGGGAGAATGCAGACTTGGAAAGCAGTGAGTGTCTGGTAAATGCACAAGGTGAAGTCAAGTGTCCCCCATTTCTCTGAAGCCCCCTGAGAGCTGAGGGGGGCTCCGAGAGGCCTCCAGCCTCCCTCCCAGCCTTCCTGCCCCCTCCCCGCAGCCTGGCCACATCTTTCAGCTCTGCCGTGCCAGCCTTTGACTTGACGCCGGGTGTCTACCCCTGCCCAAGCGTGGAGAGGAGCGGGGACAGAAAGGGGAGCAGGAGTCCCCTGGCTTTCGGGGTGCCCTGTCCTGGTCCCCCAGAACCTGCGGGGGCTCGGACGATCCCCGGCCTTTCCCCTCCCCCTGCGCTGCAGAGTCTCTGGATGCTGCCGTACTCCTGCCATGTGCTGCTGCCGCCGCCGCTACTGCTGCTCGTAGCTTACGCGAGCGTGTCTCCGGCTGCAAACTCCGCTAAACAAGCCTGCATCCTCTTCCAGGGAAGGATACCCAGTAAGTACGAGCCGGAGCCTGCCCCCTCCCTAGGGCACCCCGCCACCGCCTCTTACAAAGGGACTCGCAGCCTCTTCCCCTCGCTTCCTCTCCCCACCCCCTTTTTAAGCCAGTGCAGAGAGGGGCTCCGTGAATTCCCTCCAAAGCTATAGGGTGGCTCCCTCCTCCTCCTCCTCCTCCTTGTTCTCTTCCTGCTCCGGCTCTCCTCGGCGAGCCAGGCTGCTGCTGCATTCAGCCAGGGTGGTCCCCAGCCTCGCCCCGGCCATGCCGCTGCGGCTCACCCCCCATGGCTGACTTTTGTTACCCCTCTAGTGCCCGGGGCTGAACTGAGGTGGGCTCATTTTGGGGGGTGGCTGAGGTTAGAGAGTGTGTGCGTGTGTGGGAGGTGTCCCTGGGGGTGGGGGGGGCTGGCTGACTCCCCGATCCACGCCAGCCCGGGTGCCCCCTTAGGTGGGCGCAGCAGAGGGGCCGGGCTGCGGCGGGGACCCGCCACCCTGACATCTGCAGGTGGACTGAGCGAGCCAGCCGCGGAAGCCTCCCGAGGAGCCAGCAGCACCCTGCACCGGCTGCCCCTCTCAGCCCGCTCTGTTCCTGCTCCCTCCCAGACCCTCTCCGGTCCTCACTCCATCCCTTCTCCCTCCCTCTCTGCTGGGGTGCCTGCACCCCTCCTAACCTCGCCGGTACAAACCCCTCCACTCCCCGCCCCTCCCCACCTTCTTTGATTTATTTGTGTATTTCTTTCCTTGGCAACCACCAGTTCCCCTCAGTCAAACAGCGCAGACTCCCTATAATTTGAAATTAATTTGTTTGACTGCAGCATTGAGACAGGAAGGTTGGGAATTTATTTAATTCTTTTTCCTCCCTGTACAAAAAGGAAGCAATGAAATTTCCAATCGAGACTCCAAGAAAACAGGTGAACTGGGATCCTCAAGGTTGGTGATTCTCTATTACTATCATTATTATAATAATAACAATTATTATTCCTTACGTCTAGTGACTTCTTGGAGGCTATTTGACTCCAAACGGGAGGAGGCATTGGATGCTTGTCTGCTTACCATGTGCACTGCTCAGTCTTTCTTGCTCAATCCCAGCAGTGCATTAGAAAATGCTCCTCAGATGTGGGCTTGGGTGGGTGCGTGGGTAAAATGTCTTCTAGGTGTAAGTTTTATAGTTCTATATTTGATATCTCTTTTCCCTCCCCTCCCTTTTTCTTGAGTATTTCCATGGCAAACTTGCCTGGGATGGCAGTGATTTCTGGCTCAGGGCATTGTTTGTTTTATCTGTGGCTCCTTTGTTGTTTCTAGTGATCATTGTCTCTGCTAAACGGGTGGTACGGGAGTGGACACAGATGTGACTGCTTGCTCAGGGCTCCTCGATGGCAAATGCTTGTTGGCAAGCGACTGGAGCAAAATGCTGCTGCAATATAACCCGTAGTGTGGATGGTAAAAAAAGACACATTAAATAATGGAGCCCAAAGGGACATTTAGACTCTTTACTCTGTCATGTTAACAATTGATTAGCCCAAGCTGATAGTTTGATTAACTCTGTAGTTGGGTTTGGGGTCCGTCTTGGGGAGTGTGTTTGTGTGATGGTGGAAGGAGATTTACGCCAGTGCAGTGGTTTTCAATAAACGGATCCAAGTGATGTTTTAAAATAAACTGTAGTGAAATGCTCTCCTTTCCTGGCGTGGGGAGGAGGTTCATATGCAACCTACAAAAGAAGTGACTGAAAAAACCCACCCCTACTGGTAATTTGTATACTGGTGTGTCATATTTCTGCGCATCGGTATAGGAGCAGAGCAACTTGAAGCCATATGCTTAGGTTTGCAGTAGAACTGCTGGCAGCCAGTCGCTGTGCAGCAGTGCTTGCAGGAAGTATGAAGTGACAGCATGGGCTTCGATTATTCATCTTTATTCTGCAGGTTTGGCTTTAGTGGTAAATTTGTCTGTCATCTCCATGCCCTCATGTCTACAAAAAGAAATGTTAGAAACAGTTTCTCCTGGCATAGAAGGAATACAGCAGAACAGACATCTGAGCAGAGCAGATCTGATGTGCTGTTTGAATAGTATACACAGTTAAGCTTTAGTTTAAGCCATACTATATCTTTAATTATGTGACAGCTGAAATCTACACATCAGCCTTCTCTGCCCTTAGCTTCACAACGGACACATGGATATTAGCACTAACAGAGATTTGAATATTTAAATAACAGTAATTCCTTATCCTGGTGTCAAAATTCTGTGTGGTGAAAACTTGCTCTTCCCAGGTGCTTTTCTGAATGTTTGTTCATTGTTACTTAATTTTAATTAATTTTGTATATTGCAAAATGCCTTTTAATGCAAAAACCCCTTTCCTCCCTTCCTCCGACAAGGCACACAAGAGGCGGTACTGATGTCATTCTATATGCAGCTCCTTTGCTTGGCAGTCAGCCTTAAAACGTATGGATCCAACAGGTGGTTGGTCAGAATTTACTAATCCATCCAAAATTGTAGAGTACTGTAACAGATAAAAGATCTGAAACCTGTCAGGTTTCCTCTCTGACAAGCTGAATCCCTGCTAAGGACTGCAGAATCCTACCAGTTATTTCCCCTTAGTGTATTGACCTCGTTAGCCAGGCAGCAAACATGCTAATCTATAGCCATGAAGGAAGCAAAAAATGTTGATTTCTAATTCTCCAAGGGTCTCAGGAAGTAGGTAAAATTTGTTGGCATGGAAAAAGATAAATTGGTAAGGAAAAGTTGTCTAAAGCCCATTCCTCTAACCAGTAGAGAAATAGTGCAATGATACTGTACTCACATAGTGCCACTGAAGAATTAGTGATGTGGGTAGAAGACAAGGTAGATCAGAGTTCCATTATTTTTGAAATAAAAATATATATATGTAGATAAAAATGTTAGCAAAGATCTACACAAAATCACTTAGAGTCCTAAAATTAATGTGATTAATCACATATGTGGTCTGCTCTCTGCATGTACATGTGAAAAATGAAGTTATGTTTTGCATTCTATGTGATATCCTTGAAGTTAAGAACTGGAGTAGCTTTTCTCAAATACAAAGATTGACATGTAGAAAGCTGATGGCGCAAGGATACAAAGAGTATTAAAAGCAGAGATCACATTCAGTAATGTTCACACAAGGCTCATCTCAGTGCGTATTGTATGAGCGTGCCCTGTTCTGGTCATCAGACAGAGAATGTGCGGTTTCCACAGTTTTGTCTAGTAGGAATTGTGCTAACTTGTGCTAATAGTACTTGAAATATGTCAATTGATGTTCCTGGCAAGCAAGATAGCAGTCCAGTGATGTAAGTGAGAATTATGGTATCTCAAAGATTGTTTAGATTTGATTATTCCAGGCAATATTTTCTAGAAACTATACATATTTCTAAAGGCTGGCGCCCTGTTGTGGAGATGCGGCTGGCTTGGACGATATTGCTGGCTTGAACACAGGTCAGAATGATAGTCATTGAAATGAATTAATACTCAAACTCCCTAATGCTGACTGAACTATAAATATATATCTATATAAATTATATAGATAAATAGATTAGAGTCTGCTGGTAGCTTTCACCTGGTATAAAATTGGCATTCTCAGTTCACATCAGCAAAGATCAATATACCATAGAAAGACTTTGTGGAGAAAACAAGTTTAAAAGAATAGAATTGACATGAGGGATGGTGTCTGACAGACAGATAATGGGAGGCTGATTTCTCAGCCACTAAACTGGAACAAACAGGGCATGGAGACTGGACTGTGCTTTTATCCTGTTTTGTAGTATTTTCAGTTGTCTTGCGTATTGAGTACATTTATGTGTTCGCTGTAAATGCTGAATGTGTTTTCTGCAGAAACCGGGTATTTCATAAACCCGAAAGTATATAGGGTCCAGATTCCTCCAGTGAAGTTCCCTACTATCCCGGGCAGTAAAACGATAAAATCTCATTAACAAACAGATAAAAGTCCATCCCAAAAGTCATTGGGACTTGTCCCTAACAAAACAATACAATGTGAAATATGTCCTAGAATCTCATATGTGATTAAAAAACATAATATTCATATACAGTGAGTGAATGGGGTAAGAAATGAGTAAAAAACCCGAGCAGGCACCTCAAGAGTGTTTTAGGGAGAGTTGGACACATTAAGTAGAGGTACAGGATCTCACTGTACCTGGTTTTACATTTTTAAAAATAAGCCTGCCATTTGTGCTACTGGTGGAATCGGCCTGCATATACACAATCATAAAACATTTGATCTGTGTATCACTGTTTTTTTGCTTTTCCCATTTGGTGCAATTCAGGTAAACCAATAAAAACTGAAATTAGTGAAAGACCAGATTTTTTGTTTCATAGTCATACAACTTCCCATCTGTACTTTTCAGAATATAAGTTTTGGTTTATAGAAGCTTTTGAAGACATTAATTCTTGTAATTGTTGTTGTCATCTCTCCTCTTTCCTGCATTCCTCCTGCTGTTTGTTATACCCACCTGTTGCCTGTGCTTAAATTGGTTTATAATATCTTTGCATATATATTTTTATACAGTGGATCCCTCATTCTGACTGGGACATCTGAATGTTACAGCAATATAATTTTTTTTCCTACAAATTAACTGCTTAAAATTGCTGTTTTTTATACAGAAATAGGGTAGATGAGACTGCTTCCACTATGCTCAGAAATTATCTCCAAGCATGACTGTCTTGCAGGGTGATGGTGAGATGTCTTTTCCAAGGGAAGGGTGTCTGTCTTGGTGATTCTCTTACTAGGCAGAAAATGGAGTTCAGTCTAATTCCATCCTTTGTGCCTGCAGTATTTTGCTATCACAGCAGTGACATGGATTGTCAAAGTCCTTTGAATTTCCAGGTACGTGTTTATCTTTACACTGACCTTTTGGAACTCTGAAGTTTTGATACAAGTTCCTGCATCATTTCACAAAGACAGTGTTTGTGTAGGATGTCTTGCTGCTGTTTGGAACCCTAAAACCATGCAAGAGTGGCTGGAGAGCTGCCTGGCAGAAAAGGAACTGGTGGTGCTGGTAGACAGCTGGCTAAACATGAGCCAGCAGTGTGCACAAGTAGCCAAGAAGGCAAACAGCATCCTGGTGTGCATCAAAAATGGTCTGGCCAGCAGGACTAGGGAAGTAATGATTCCACTCTACTCAGCACTGGTGAGGCTGCACCTGGAATACTGCTTTCAGTTCTAGGACCCTCACTACAAGAAGGACACTGAGGTACTGGAGTGGGTCCAGAGAAAGGCAAAAGCTGGTGAAGGGCCTGGAGCACAGGTCTTATGAGGAGCAGCTGAGGGAGCTGGGGTTGTTTAGTTTGGGAAGAGGAGACTCAGGGAAGAATCACAGAATCACAGAATCACAGAAACCTAGGGGTTGGAAGGGGCCTCGAAAGATCATCTAGTCCAAGCCCCCTGCCAGAGCAGGGTCACCTAGAGTACATCACACAGGAACGCATCCAGGCGGGTTTTGAATGTCTCCAGTGAAGGAGACTCCACAACCTCTCTGGGCAGCCTGTTCCAGTGCTCTGTCACTCGCACAGTGAAAAAGTTTCTCCTGATATTCACATGGAACCTCCTGTGATCCAGTTTGCAACCATTGCCCCTTGTTCTATCATTGGTCATCACTGAAAAAAGCTTGGCTCCATCGTCCTGACACTC
>VZRW01012405.1:341083-355566 GCA_013398125.1 Aegotheles bennettii
GTTGAATTTCATTAAGTTTCTCCCCGCCCAACTCTCCAGCCTATCAAGGTCTCGTTGAATGGCAGCACAACCCTCTGGTGTGTCAGCCGCTCCTTCCAGCTTAGTGTCATCAGCAAACTTGCTGAGGATACGTTCTGTACCCTCATCCAGGTCGTTGATGAAGATATTGAACAACACCGGTCCCAGTACCGACCCCTGAGGGATTCCACTAGTTACAGACCTCATCGCTCTCTACAAGACCTTATCGCTCTCTACAACTACCTGAAAGGAGGTTAGAGCGAGGGGGTGGCTGGTCTCTTCTCCCAAGTGACAAGCAATAGGACAAGAGGGAATGGCCTCAAGTTGCACCAGGGGATGTTCAGGCTGAATATTAGGAAAATTTTTTTATGGAAAGGGTGGTCAGGCATTGGAACATGCTGCCCAGGGAAGTGGTAGAGTCATTGCCCCTGAAGTGTTAAAAAAATATTTGGATGTGGCCCTTGGGGACATAGTTTAGTGGTGGACTTGGCAGTCCTGGGTTGATGGTTAGACTCGATGACCTTGAAGGTCTTTTTCCAACTGAAGTGATTCCATGATTCTGTGAGATTCTATGATTTATTATCATCCTTACATTTATTGTGAGAGTTAGTGGTCTGTGGTTGAGAGTCTGGAAGCCCTCTTCAGATTTTGCCACTGACTTACTGTTTAACCTTCAGTAAGCCACTTACCCTTTCCTTACCCCCCCCTTTTCCTTGACTGTGAAATGAGAGTATTAATACTTCCCTAATGCACAAGGGTGTTGTGAAATATAATTAACTTGTTTAGAGCAATCTAAGATCTGCTATTTGAAAGAAGAGCATATGTATTGCAATCAAATGCTAAAACAATTAGGAAAGAGCAAGCAGCCTGTCATCATACACAGATCACATCAATTAAGAAATAAGGTCATCTCTGCACTTTACAACTAGAGAAAACTAGTATTACTTGCTCTTCTTTACAGACACTGATCACTCAATTGAGTTTCCCACTAGAGTTATCTAGAGACTTTGATATTCCCCAGCTGCCACTTCAGAGGGGCTTGTCTGTCATAGGTCCTTTGTCACCTGCCATGGGATTTCTCACTTCCCCTGAGACACCTCTAGTAGCACTGGACACCTATATGTGGGACAACTGAATTGAGACTCAAATGCCTTCGTGTGGGTATCAGGATTGGATCATCCCTTGCTGACTGTTGGAAAAATCTTCAGCATCAGCTACTCAGTATAAATTAAAATTATGCTGCCTGCAGAGAGTTACAAACTGCTGCAGCTCCTTCATTTTCTGTCCTTTCATTCAAAGACCCCAATGCAAAAGGCAAACTTGAATATAAAGGCATAGATGAGTAGAATGAGGCTGTACATTTCTGTTCTCTGTTTTCCAGAAGATACATGAAAAGAAGTGGAGTACAACTGTGAGCTAGACAATAGCTTTCTGCGCTGTTAAGTCAGTTCTTAGTAGCCTAATGTAAGAAGACAGCTATGGAAAGCTGTAATGTGTAAAAAGGTAGCTCTGATCCCAGCAAATGACCCATAGTCAGCAGGGTACTGACCATGTGCTGCAAAACCCTATCGATTACTGACCCATCTGGTAGACCAGGACTCTGCTCTGCCTGATAAACATGGGTTGCAGAGTAACCACGAGGAGTTTATTTTAAAGAGAGATTTGAAAGAGAATGGAAATTGGATAAACAGGAGGATACTCCTGTCAGTGCATGGTGCAGGTACAATAGTGCCAAATACAGAAAGGTGGAAAATTTAACGAGCTTGGAAAACAAATAAAAGAGAATGAGGAAATCAGAACTTTAGTAAAGACTATGTGGAGCTTGCAGGGAAGGTGGATGAATACTCTGGACCCTAATGTGGTAAGAGATAGGAAGATTAGCAGGAGAAGAAGAAAGACAGCAGAGAGCTGTTAGTTTCATCATTGTCATCTTTAGGATGCCCTGGAAATGGAAAAAGTAAGGACTCAGAAAAGTAGAATTAATAATAAGAAAGTGGAACAGCAGAAGTCTGGACAGCAGCTTTCTCAGTAATAGTGAGGAAAGACTGAACTCTAGTCAAGGTAAGAAAGATGAAGCACAGAGTATCATCCAGATGTCATCTGTACTGTGAGAAAAAGGGAATGAAAAGAATCAAAGGCAATATGAAACTGTAAGTCTAAAGACAGGGAGAGCAGTAGAATTGTCAGCAGTGGGAGAGGTTAAGACACAATTATTATTTCAGTGAAGAGTACCAATGCTTATTTTTGCCACATATGTACAGGAGTAATCCATTAATAGGCTTTTGAACTGAAAAGTCCCTTGGGCAACTCTTGAAAATTAATGATACCAGAAGTGATGGAGTTTGTTTTTGGAAGAAAGATATATGGCATCTGTTGTAATTGGGTAGGTTTTGTTCAGCTTTTGGCATTTATGTGGATTCATGTAGCTAGCATGTGGGCTATATCAGCTTCAAACAGAGGAGTGCATATATATGGTGATAGAGTTTAATTCTTACTCTTGTGATTTAATCCATAGCCAGGGATTTTACCACTCACTTCAGTGCAAGCAACATGAGGTTCTTAATTTTAAAAGTATCAGAACTGTGTCATCCCTGCAGGATTTACTGTGTTAAAAGGAATGCCTGGAGTCATTGGAAGAACAGGGGCTCTAGATGTGTTGTAAACAGGGTAAGTACACAAAAATGGAGAAAGAAAAATGAGAAGGTCAAAGTAAGAAAAGGGTAACAAACACACTAGTATTCAACAGGTAGAATATTAAAGAATTCAGTGTGATGGGAATGTCTAGCTTTTATTTTGTAATAATCCCAGTGTAATAGCAGAAGCCCAAGCAGAGAATATAAATGCTGAACAGTTGCCTGTTTTTTTACAGAATTTTTATGTAAAAGAAATGACATTCAGTAAAAGGCTAAATGCTACTTTTTAAAATACATTTTTAATAGGAATACCTCTGTTTTTTGTTTTCAGTAAGAAATTAAACACATCCTGGGAGCTGGCCTTTTGTCAGACAGAGGCTGCTTTTATTCTAGTTCCTGAGAAATTGGTTATACTTCTATTGGTTGTCTATAAAGTGTGTATATGAAAAACATTTTAACTATAATGGAAAATGTGCTCTAAGATGAACCCACTGACTTTCATAAATAATGTGCCATTTAGTTCTCACTGATTACCCCAATGAAATAAAACAACAAGTGAGAACAGCACATATCATATATCCTTATACTTTAGGGTGATAGTACCAAACCTTTTTTAGTTCATGGACCAGTATTGTTCTCCTAACATACTTTCTGGGCTGCTTTTCAGTTAGAATGAAACATTAGCTCAGATATTTCAAAAGTGAATTATGAATTTCTTTCCATGTTAATGAACCACAGAATTTAGGGAATATTTCCTTGATCTGGGAATGCTGAGACCAAGAATTCAGATTTCATCTTTAATAGCTAATACAATCCTTATGCTATGAGAAATCTTACTATTCACAAAGTATCCCAGATGCATGTATCATTATATGTTGTTCAGATGTCCCAGAATACAAGCATAGGAGAGCACTGGTAAGATTTTGAGATTAAAGTGGAAATTTCAATGTAGGGTATATTTTGGTGCTGGAAGTGGAAATGAAAGCCATTAAGGTGATAGAATCTGTTATCAAAATGTGTATAGAGGGGAAAAAAAGGTGGAGGAGAATCCACAAACCTGGCTTCATTTTATTTTTCTGTTTTTAAAATGCAAGAAGAACATCCTGCTGAAAGCTGGAGTTGTGACAAGAGGCATGACATACAAAATATATGAAAGGGATTGAAACTTGTTGCACTTTGGATCTGTAGTCCTAAATAGAGTTAGTGATCAGCTGCAAAGTCTGGGTGTGGGTTCAATTTTATTTTTTTTTTAAAGTTCAGATATAGTTAGGTCTAACATTTTGTTTGAGTTTCCTATTCGCAATTTTAGAGGACATTTGAAAAGAAATAAGGACTTAACAAAGAGAGATGAAGGAAAGCTGCTTCAGGTAATGTAGATTACAAAAGAACCGACCCAAAGTGTAACAGGCTCATATCTGCTTTCAGAGATGCAGAATGAAAAGAGTGTACCTGTGGTAATGCTGAAAAGCTTGAAAAAAATAAAGGGTGGACATGAAGAAAAATTTGGATCCCTCCAACTAGAATTCATTGTTTTCAAGCACATGATGTTCTTTCTACCTTTCAGAAGTAAGCACATAACCTAGCTCATCTTTTTTAAAAAGTGTCTATGTTCTCTATTGGTTCCTCAGACATGTATCAAGGCCCTCCTCTGTGACAAAAACTAATACACAGTATAAATAATCTTATGGACATATTGCAAAGTATTTTCATCTCATGAAATAGTATCTTTAATCAATGATGATGTGTTTATTTGGCAAGTCCATTGGGGAAACATGCTAATATTTCTTCTGTTTGTCCCTCAATTCTGTCCCCAAAGAGATTTATTTAATAGATGTCTAAACTGCTTTGATTCTCTGTCTTTCTGATAACCCATAGATTATGCAAGACTGTGTTACTGTTGTTTGCTGAAGATAATAAACTGTTTAACTAGTAGGGGATATCAAATTTTAACACCCTAAAAACATCTTCTTACAAAGCAATACAAGTTATTTTGGTATCACTATCCTACAAGATCATCACAGTGCTTTAAGCATCAGGCTTTGACTACCTAGATTCGTTAGAGCCATATGTTCATATCTCAGCAGGACTGACTCATCTTTTATTCCCTAGGAGGAAAAAACCAACATGTTACTGACTTTACTGGATGAGGATTTTGGGTTTTGACACCTTAAACTTGTGTCACACTGATTCTTAAGATTCAGTTATATGCTGTTAAAGGGTGCTTGGATTATTTCTCTCTTACTTGATACTGTGATGTAATAGTACTGGCATGATTTGAAAACAGCAAATACATACTGACAGCTTGTCCAGGGCTTTTATTCTCTCAAATTTCAACTTTTCATTTTAAAGAAACAAAAAGCAGTCACTAGCTACTATGTGTGAAAAACCTCAATGATGAAAGAACTATAAGGGAAATGGTACTGCAGGAACTCCCAGCTGAAATGAGGGAAGCCGCTCACACATCTCAAAGACATTCCTCTAGGTGAACTCATATCCATCACTGATTACTTAAATGTTAGGACTGCTACATCTGGACTGCGCAAGAAGGGGTTGTGCAGAGAGGCCTTGGGTAGCAGCAATCATGACAGCTACAAAAACATAGCAGAGGGACCTCTTCATGATGCTACAGCCACCATACTAATTTGCTTTCATGGGAAGCAGAGTTCATTACTGGGTTACAATGATATACTGACATGTAACCTTGCAACCTGAATTTCTCATTGCTAGCAGACATTATTTGTTGATTCAGTTTTCTGAAAATAGACATCTTTTGCCATTTAAGGGACTGTAAGGTAGCTGCAATGTTTGCATAGGCCTGGTATATATGATAATGGAACAAAGTGACGCCTCTGACTTTTGGAGCAACAGTTTAAGGCCAGCTAGGATATTCTAGGATCTTTCATGTGGGACTATATAATATGCATGGGTAACTGAATTATGCCATTTGAGTGTGACTTAGTTGGGCCACAGAACACCTGAATATAGGTAGGTATTCTAAGTTTCTAAGGACTTGCTGTGGTTAGAGGAGATATAGTCAAATATGGTTCATGGAACCTGGGGGACTTTTGGTAGATGTCTGGTTTTACAGCCGAATCGCTCTCCAGGTTGCACTGACCTATTTGACCACATCTGCATTGACTCTAATGGGATGTATTCCAAGTTACAGCAAAGGAAGCAAATGAGACAAGGGTTGTTCCTGCTCATTTTGAACTCCAGCTCAAATTACTTTGGGTAGATTGCCACTAGGAGGATTTAGGGCAGGTATACATCACTTTCTCCTGGTGGTCATGATACAGGGGGTAGGCCTGTCTGACCTTGGCAACACCTCTGATATAGATGGACCATAATTCCCATCATCCATTGACTTGCCTTCCTCACATAGAGCCTCATGCCTGCTGTACAGAGGCACTTGGAGAAGAGCGAGGAGAGGGTTTGTCTGCAGCCCCAAGCATGGACTTTCTTCCATTCACTCCTTTCCTTTCAGCTACTGCCTTCAGCCTGGCAGGAGGAGGAAACAGTGTCCCCTTGATCTTGGTTTTGTTTTTTTTTTCTGGCAGCTGCTGGGTGTTCTGCCTCAGGGAGGACAGAGCATGGCTTCACCAGCCTGTCTGTTTCTCAGCCTCCCTGATGCTCCTTAACCTTTCTGTTTCCTCTCACAGCTCTGCCATCAAGCTGAGGAGACTCCACCTGTTCACCTCCCACACAGCTGTCCCCAGCACTGCCACCCCTTGCCAGTGAAAGGTTGTGGAGGTCCCTGCAGCCTGAGACCTGGATGGCTGCATGTTTTTGTGGGACCTCTGTCTGGGTTGGCACATCCATTCTGGCAAGTGCAGAGGACAGAGCTTTCTGCTGGCTGGGTACCATAGCTAAGATCCTTCTGAGAGACTAATGACCACCAATGGAACTTACCTCTTGAGCTGGCAGAGCTTAAGCGCCCTTTCTGTTTGCCCTTCTGTGCAAACTGCCATGTGAGCTGCCATGCACACTGATGCCCCACGCTCTGGCTGCCGCCCCATGCACTGGCTGCAGTGCTCCTGGCTGCTGGCGCTCCCCAGGCTGCTTTTTATAGGCGTGGGGGTGGCCACAGCTGCTCTGGCAATGCCCAGGTCTCGTCATCGGTTCCCGTGAGAGCTTCTGTCTCCTGGCGGGTCTCTCAGCTGCCCTGGCATTTCCCTGGCACAGGAAAACTCCCTTTGTGCCAAAATCTGCTGCTCTGCTGTGGGTCAATCCGGCAATGGAGCAGCTCCCCTTGGCAACTGATTGCTGGGT
This sequence comes from Aegotheles bennettii, assembly GCA_013398125.1. Taxonomy (NCBI): domain Eukaryota; kingdom Metazoa; phylum Chordata; class Aves; order Caprimulgiformes; family Aegothelidae; genus Aegotheles; species Aegotheles bennettii. Next base: position 348,004 of record VZRW01012405.1, read on the forward strand.
TCTGTTTAGACATGCATTACCTAATAATTACCAAATTACCTAATTTACACATAAATCACATAATAAGAAAAAACAATGGTATGTTCATCTCTTCTGACAGGACCTCTTTGTCACAAGCCATCTCTATACCTCAAGATCTTGAGCCAAAAGCACTTGCTTCCTATTTGGCTCTTGACAGAGCAGAAACCTGCATGAAGTAGAATTCCCAGTTTTAACAAGAGCAAGAAATACTGATCTAATGCTAGGGAGATAGGTTTTAGCAGTGATCTATTGGGTTTAGTCTTATTTCAGAAAGGAAAAGGTGAGAATTATTCTTGGGTTTCTCTGTATTCAGTTTCTCTATAAATAGCTTCGTAAACCTGATGGTGGCATTGCTGCCAGTGGGTGTGCTGAAATGTTGAAGCAGGAAGGTTCCTTATTTGGGACTTGCCTCTGTCAATCACTTCCAATCCCTCCTCAACTCTTCCTGCTCCTCACTGTAATGTTCTTCTACTCTATTTTCTCTTTTCCAATACCTGAAGTTCATTGATGAGTCCCATCACATGCGAGCATGTGCTTGGCTCCTTGCTCTGGGTTCAAGTGTCAGAGGCAATGGGGAGGGTAGCTGAGTGCCGAGAGCCGAGAAGAGGAACTGAGCAGGCAGTTATGGGTATGCTGCCTCCCACACTGCCAGCATGGTTGGAGAGGAGTGAGGGACAAGAGCAGATGGGTGGATTTGGAGGAGGGCAGGGTGGAAGAGCGGGCAGGAGAGAGAGAAAGCAAAGCAAGGGAAACAAAATTCGAACTGCCGTCCAGCAGTGTAGAATCTCACTTCAGCACAAGACAAATCTCCCTCAAGTATTCGTCTGGACTTGGCAGCTCTGTAAGTAGTGCTACAAATGGTGTCAGTAGCAGTGCATCTTCATGTTAATGCCAGTAAGCGTTAGCTAGGAACCCCCTGAGAACTGCTGTCCTAAAGCCAACCCAGAAAGCAAAAAACAGAGATGTTTTCAGCTGTTCCTGGAGTTCACATTCTGCCTTAGCACATCCATTCTTTTGACCAGTGAGCTGTCACGTGTGCCTTAAAAAAGTACAGTTCCTGGGAGAGGGAGGAGGGAGGGGAAAGTATCCCATGATCAACATCCCATGACCGTTACTTTTGCAGAGTTGTTTTTAATATCAGTGGGTAAGTTCTGGCTGATATCTGTGCAAGCCAGCATTGGGCTTCCTTTTGTTTCCCTGCATTTGCATAGCCCCAATAGGCAGGATCTCTAAGGCTGTGTTTGCAAGAGAGTAACTCTTGGGCAGTCCATTTTAGGTCTGTGGGCAGGCTCTGACTGTGGTTCTGACAGCAGAGAGACTAGTTTAGAATCTGTAAGTTCTTGTAAATAGTCAGCAAGAGCAGCTTACACATGGGTAACATATGTTTCCTTTATAACCAGCAAAAGAAAGGAGTCTGATTTATGGTTGTCTTTTAATAATGTAACAGACAGACCAGCATTTGGTCATGTAGAGTGGAAAAGAACTAAAAGAACTTGAAGACTTGTTAATACATTGATGACAAATTATTGTACCCACTTGATGCATGTATGACAGACCTTGTTTTAATCAACTTTCAAAATTTTTCTTGAGTTCAATTAATTTGCTAACATCTCTGTAGCAGTTTAGATGAGACAAACTGTGAACACATACAGTATTGTTTTTCCTCAGTGTCACAGGGGTTCATCTATTATTTGTGAAATGTTTTGAGATATTTAGATAATCATGAACGATTATTACAGACTTGTCACAACTGATGCAAAAAGGAAGGTTGAGAGGTATTTGACTATTTTACACATAAGGGGAGGGAAAGGATTTCAAGAGCATTTTCCTGCTGCGAGTCAGGACTAGAATATAAAGATGAATGATTTTTAATGTTTGTTTTTTTTATACTCTTGACATTTCTCCAGTTTGTTTACAGATCTTGAATGATGAATTCAAGCCTACAACACTAGGCTGTTTTTCTTTGTTACCCTTCACTGATAGCTTTTCTTCTTGGGTCCATAGTGGTATGCAGGGCACAGATTGAAAACATTGACCTAAATGATTTCTGGCAGATGATTTTATGCCCTGTTCTTAGATACTTCCAATGAATGAGATTTCGATATCTCAATGGCTGTTTCCATGCTTAGCTATCCTTGTAGCTAGACTTTTTCCCAATATATGATCCTCTGCTTCCTTGGTACACATTAATCAGTTGTTCCTTGCCCTGTTCTTAAGGGATCTAGGGAAGAATTCATCACTATCTTCAGCTACTCAGTGTCTTACTTTCCTTTGTGAGACTACAGTTCACATTTTTATACTTAGTCCAAACAACACCTTTATTTATATTAAGATAATACTTTGGAAAGTTGCAATGAAAATCAAAGTGGGATGTTGAAAAGATGACTGTGTCAGTAAAAATTTTGTGTCATGGACAAATGGCACAAATGGACAAACTCCACAAATGGTGGAGTTTGATTTACTGTAGTTCAAACCAAGATAAGAGATCAGCCAAAACTGATCAGAGAGACTGATATTTCTAATATTCTCTAGAAATCCAGTGTTTCCCTCCTGTAGTTTGCTAACTCATTCTCTTCTATATTCTTGTACTCTTAGCACTCAGTCACAATGAAGCATGTCAGTATTTACTCACCATTCAATATATTAGTGATAAGTGAAGCGGAGAAAGATGTTGAATAGGACAGCCTTTTCTGTGCCATTCAGAGTTTGCTTCTCTTTTCTATTAGCCTGAAGAAAGAAAAGCATATCTTCATCTTCACTGGTTGCTAACTATATGCAGCCATATGAAAGGTTTGAGGAAGCCAAAATGGGCATAAAGACATTAGATACAAAGAAATAAAGTACAGAGGTCCAAAAAAGGAGCGGCTGGTTTTGGATAGGTCTTAAAATACACAAGTCTGGGAGCAGGAGATTGGATTTCTACTCCAGCCTTGTTGTTTGTTGTGTGATCTTGGTTAAACAATTTTTTTTGTCTAGGCCATACCTACACAGTTGTATTCAGTGAGAGCTGAATGCTATTGTCTGAGCTAGGCCCAAGGAAATTGTGAACTTGAACCTATCTCTTATAGTTCTGGTCTGAACCAAGTATGTCCTGCTAAGTGGCTAGAGTATAAACAGAAGCTCAACACAATGCTAACCAAGCTATCCAGGTTTTCTTGGCTTGAACCTGGTTTCTGTGCAAGTCTTAATCAAAGTTGGATCAGTCTGCAAGAAGGAGCCTAAAAATACTTCTGAATTTCTCACATGAAAGCTTAAGGGAATTCAGTGTTGTCTAGCACCAGATTTTTCCAGAATGATTTGAAAGGCAGTGATATGTATAGTAATTATTGTTATTTGTAATATATTCAAGGTAGTGACACTCCTGTTCTAAACACTGCTGAAGTTAGGGCCCCTGTTCTGAAGAGTTTATTCTCTATGAAATAAATAATTATAATATGTAACTATTAATAAGGACAAATCTGTTGGCATAATGAGATTTTCTGGTTTTTATATAGTTAAGGGCACCAAGATTTTAGTCTTGTAAACTTTTTATTTTCCGAAGCAGCCATTGTTTTTTCTTTGCCTGCTTTGATGCTTCTTGTGAGATAGATGCTTGAACTGCCATTCTTCTGTGCTTTAAAGAATTTACAATTAGAAATGACAGTGCCTTTCAGAAATACAATAAATGTAAAAATTATATTCAGACTTTTCTCCCACTATACTTGCTTGACTAAAATTAAATTAGCTTGTACATACTTCTTTTCTATCTCTTCAGGGGTACTAAAAGTTCAGAGTTGCTACAGTGTAATAATAGTATAGTGGAGAGTCTTTCAACAGCCTTACAAAATCTGTTGAAAATAAAGAAAAGAGACATGGCATAGTTCAGGGGAATGGTAATTGCACAGACTCTTTAATCTTTTACACACTTGTTAAACTAATCACAACTAGATTAATAAGTAACCCAACCAGTCCCGTTTACCCAGTACCCAATTTCTAGCCATTTAATATCTTCAAGCAGATTGTGATTTTCTTGTATTTTTTAAAATTGTCAGTCAGAGAACTCATATTGTATTGCTACTTTTCCTTCATTAGTTAAGAGCATATGCACTTCCTGCCAGCACAAAATATTTAGTGAATTTGACATTTAGCTTTATGTGAAAATGTATGCTGCTAACATCCATTTTCTTAAATGTGTATGGAAAAATGAGTGAAATAAAATGCTTATGTGTGGGAAGAAAAAATAAGGATGAAAGAGGATAAAAAGTGAAAAAATCAAATCCACACGATAAATTAATGTTTTTGTTCCATATTGACCCAACTATGGTAGAGTGACAAAAAGGCATTATTTTTGGAAGGCTGCTTACTCTCTGTGTAACTAACTCATGTTCATCACTGTAGTGATGTAATCCTGATCTATACATCAATATTCTTAGGGCATGATTTTAATGAACTGATGACTTTTTCAACAAAATCCATATGCACTCTGTGACTGGTGAAATTCAGAGTTAAAACAGTGCTGGACAATACAGTCTGAGTTGTGTACTTACCGTTATTGCCCTTGTGCAAACTGTTTGTGGTGGGTTCCCCTTTGCTGGCTGCCAGATGCCCATGCAGCTGCTCTCCTCAACACTCCTCTCATTCCTCCTCCTCAAAAGGAAAGGAGAAGAAAATAAGATGGAAAAGTTTGTGGGTCAAAATATAGACAGGGAGATCACTTAGTAATTACCATTGCGGGCAAACTAGGCTTGACTTGGGGAAAATTAATTTAATTTTTGCCAGTTAAAAGAGATTTGTATGGTAAGAAACAAAGGTTAAATACCTTCCTCACTTTTTTCCTAAGCCCAGCTTCAATCCTCCATTCCTGACTCCTCTTCCTTCTCCCCACCTCACGTGGTGCAGGGGGCATGGGGAATGGTGAGTTCACAACAGTTCCTCTAGGCTGCACCTTCCTCATCAAATTTTTCCCTTTCTCCAGAATGGGTTCTTCCTATGGGCTGCAGTCCTTTAGGATAAACCTACTCCAATATGGTCTCTGCATGGGCAGCAGTCCTTCAGGAAACATCAGCCTGCTCTGGGGTCCTCCACATGCTGTAATGTGGATATCTTCTCTGGTGTGTTCCTCTTCATGGCCTACCGGGAAATACCTGTTCCACTGTGGTCTCTTCCAAATCTCACACAGGCTGCAGGAGAATATCTGCTCCAGATCCTGGAGTACCTCTTTCTCCTTCACTGACCTTGATATCTTAAGGATTGTTTCTCACACTTTTTTTCCTCATTCCTCACTGCCTGCACAGTATTTTTCCCTTTCTCAACTATGCTTTCATAGAGGTGCTGCCAGCTTCACTGATGGGCTTAGCGTCACTGATGAACTCAGCTGTGTTCTGCAGAGGGTCCGTTGCAGTCAGCAGGAACTGGATGTGTCCAGTATGTGTCAGTCCCTGGCCTTCCCCAAAGAGACCACCACTGTAGCTACCCTGTTACAAACACCTTGCCACCTAAACCAAATATTCTGTCATGGAGAACAGATAGCCAGATACTTGGTTTCAGTTATGCACTTGCTGCACAACCAAATGGAAGCAATGATACTCTGGCAGTATGGAAATAGAAATTGGAGAAAATTCCTAGAGGATTTGTCCTTTGGAAGAAGCTGCTATCAAACACTAGTGACAGTGTACTTCAGGGGAAGGCAAGATTCATTCTGATGACTTATTGCATAGCTAAATTTCTTATTTGCCACTAAAGATCACCAGGAACAGAGAAGAGGCTTAAGTTCCCTTTAGTTCTTCTTCTTCCAGTGCACTAGCATCATCACTCTGTGAAGACTATCAGATAGGAAGCTCTTTCTACAGAGAGACCTGAGCTCAGACCACACTGATTTCTGAATTTCTGCCGTGTTCCAATTTAGGCTGTTCAAGATTTTTTTATTTTTGCCTAAACTATAGTTTTCTAATGAAGAAAAACAAAACTACATTATAAAACCGTGGTGTTGTTTTGTTTTCTCATTACAACTGTGTTCAGATCAATTAAGCAGTTGGGGTATTCCAAGAGCTATTAATTAGTATGTTTCAATTATAACTGATGAGGCAGAATTATGTAGATTTTTTTTTGGAAACTTTCCGAGAATCATCATTTTGAGCACTAGCTGGGAATATAGGACAAATGATACAAAAATTGCAGAAGCCTTTTTACATGACATTTTCCCTAAAGGTGCTGCCAGGGATGGCAAAACAATGGTTAGACATAATTCCCTCTGGTACGTATTACTGATATTTGTCTCTCCACCAACAGAGAGAACTCAATATATGAACTTTTACTCTATTTCACTAGCATTATCTTATAATAGGAAGCAAACAGTGATTTTATTGCTTATGCAGTTTGTAACCTAACATATTCCTTTCTCCCCATGCCACTCTGGGAAAGGAGCAATTGGGAGCAATCAGTGTTACTTTCTTTCTAACAGCACATTCAATCTTTTTGGTTTAATGTATGTTGCCCTTTCTGCCTTTACCTGTCTCTCTTTCCATACTTCATTGAATGCCTTGCCACTGATGACTGCATTTGCAGCAGACTGCTGAGATCTTGCTGAAGTCAGCAGTGCTAATACTGCATTAGAGAATCCACTTCAGGGAAAACAATGTTAGATTTAACCAGTGGGGTACTGCTGCAGTGAAAAGCTCTGTGCTCAAAGGCACTCTGCATTTTCCAACCAAACAATATGTCAAGCTTTGCTTTTGTGAACAGTAAATGTAACAGTAATGTTTCTCACTTCAATGGCAGTTTGCAGCAAAATGCTGTACAAACAGTAGGGTGAAATTCCCCTCGACAGGCTCGTGGTGACTTTAACTGTTCAAGTTGTACGATTGAACACCTTGGGGATATGCAGAGGACCATGGCCAAACTGGTGTAAAACATGTCAGCGTTGAGTGCAGTTTTCTTGATCCATGTCTGTATGGATCCCGTGGTCCCCAGACAGCAGTGCTTATTATTATGCCTCAATCCAAACAACAGCCACAGGGATGCTAGTGTTCTGCCCCATATGTAATTGTAGCCTTCAGGCAGGATTTTGTCTCCCATTTCTTGATCACAGCTGAAATGTCACCTGTTAATTAGCCCACATCATGCAAAGATGCTGCACAAACACAAAGGCAGACACAATCATTGTCTACTGGGATTTTTTCTCTAAAAGCCAGACTTTCTAAACCAGTGTCAGATTTTTGAGTGCCCAGTGTGTAAAAATCCAACATTCATTGTGTTGGTTAAATGGATACACTCTGCTTTAAAAACCTGTTAAAAAACCACAACAGACAGAGATGGAGAATGGGGGTGGGGAGGGGGCTGGAATAGCAAGCAAAGCAGGTGATGTAAATGATTAGCCATGTCCTCATAGTGCAAAATTTTAATGGCTTAATGATTTTTTGGTTGCACCTGGACAGAAATTTCCACATTTCATTAATTCCGTCATGCATATAGCAACCACTTGCTTACTGTTGGACATACAAATTCCCTCCATCCATAAACCTGCATGCATTTTCTATTTATGACATATTCACAGAATCACAGAAT
>VZRW01012407.1:0-31676 GCA_013398125.1 Aegotheles bennettii
GCCGCGTCCCGGGCTGAGCCGCCCGTGAGGCCAAGGACGAGAGCGGCGCTCAGAGAGGCATCGCTGGGGTTGTCAGCCAGCCCGGGCAGCTCCCGCTCGGCCGGGAGCAGGCGGAGCTGAGCCGTGCAGCGCCTGGGACGGCACCGCGGCGGAGGGTGCAGTCGGACATTATGGCCGTAATTAGCCGCCCTTTCCTGGGTGCCGTGGGTTTTGTAAAGCCGAAATGGGAATAGGAGGTGTTTGCTTTGGACCCCTGTCAGGTGAGTGCCTGGCACAGCTTAGGGGAGCCTCAGAAAAAGGAGGTTCAGCAACAGGAGCCCGTGCTGGGGGATCGCAGCATCTCCCGGGCTGGGCGAGGGACCTGTTCCAGCATACCTCGAGTGTTCGTTCAAGAGTTGTATGAAAAAATACATTAAAGTTGCATTGTGCTCTGCTGTCGATTCCGGTGCTGTACCTGCACTGTCTGCTGCGTTTTATTGGCTTCCTCGCCTTTGAAAATTGAGGAAGTGTCACTATTTGTGGGGCTAGACTCAAGGAAAAGCTGAATTTGAGTGGCTGAGAGGAGAGCTTTGAAGACTTGACTTCATTTAAACTAAGGTCCATGTTCATTACATGTATTGAAAACAAAGGATTACACAGCTGACCACTAATGATTTTTCCCTAGAATACTTTTAAGATACACTGTTTTGATAATCGAATGGGAGCTGCTTCTTGTGTGAGAGGAATTACATCTGGATTTGATAATCCTGTCTGACCCAGAAGAGATTTATTTCAACCTAACTTTCCTCTTGTAATTTTAAGAATATTTTGTCCGGTATCAAAATACAAAAAACCTGAATCTGACTGGAGTGGCCTTTTAAATTTTTTCCCAAGCAGGGAAATACTTTTTTTTTTTCTCCCTGCACGCCCTGTCATAGACCACAAGGGAGACTGGTAAGGGCAGGGGAAAAAAATAACAAAATACTAAATGGTTTCTCCCTTCCCTAAGAAACCAAATGCAATTTCCTCAAAGTAGCAGAGCTGCAAGGGAGCCCTTAGGTACTGTGAGGACTTGACCCAGGCAACACCTGTTTAGCCAAAAGCAAAAGACTTCATATAAATAACGATGTAAATATGAATGAGATTAGTGAAAGGCTCTAAGATAATAGGGGTGGGAGTTATATAACCACCAAATTACTTACATTTCCAGATATTCAGTATGAAGAAAGTAAGGAACTGATACTATCGGCACGAAGCCTGTGCCTACATGTTGCTGTGTAGATGCTGTACTAGCCAAGTGTCACCTCATGTGTTGTTAAACTTGAGCCATGAAACCCCACAGCAATTGCTGGTGTTACTGTGGGACTCATCCACATAATTTGCTGTAACACGTTCTCACATTGGATAATACTAGATGTCCCACCCATGGTATATAAATAACCAATGCAAGGTATGTAAGAGAGGAGGGAGGATTTGAAACCGCAGCATTGAAGGAAAACGAATGCTGAAGTTGCTCTGTTGCATGACACCTAGACAAGATGTGCCTTTCCTCTGCCTCGTGTTGTCAGTTCATTTCATTTATTCACCTGTGTATTTGGGTGCTTCAAAAATAAAAGTATTACATCCATGGAAAATCAGGTCTTGAGGTGAAGTCTGACTGTGTATGAAACAGAGATATAGAAGGCTAAGCACGTGGCTTAGGAAATACTCTTGGGTGCACTGTGTGGTCCTCAGCTGTTGAGCAGTGCTGAACAGAAGTGAGGCACTGAGGAGGAGCAGCCCCTCGCTTTACAAATCGCTCCTGCAGTGGGCTGAGCCCCCTGGCTCTGTCTGTGAAGAAGGTGCTCGCTGTCACGCTGGGCACTGCCCATTTGGTATCAGGAAGCTGTAGCTCTGTTTAGCTACCGGCGTTCTGTAAATCCAGTGATAAACCAGCTGGTCCTAAGGCAGGTCTCAGCTAATCGTCATGACCTGTGGGTGTCTAAAAATCTCCTGCTCCCTCATGTTAAGGGAGCCTGTTTGTAAATAGGGCAGGTCCCCTGCATAAGGACAGTGTTTTTATTCACACCCAATGAACAAACACCTCCACCCACTGTTGTTGTTCTAAAAGACTCCAGCTGCTCATGAATATAGGGTCAGGGAGGGCCGCCTAAATGTTTCTCTGTGCTTTCTCCCCAGCGTAGCCAGCAGAGCTGTTTCCTGTTCTTTGTTTCAAGGCTGGGGTTTGCGTCACACATTCCAAGTGGCATATGTGGTGCTCTTTCCTGTTTCAGGCTGTTTTCTGGCAGATCGGTAGCCTCGTCCAGGCCCCTTGTCACTGCCCCTCAACTCCCAATCCCCACCCAATGAGTTATCATGTCTCTACACACTCACGATTGCTTAAGATGCCTGTGTTATGTCATAATGAGGTTTCCAAGTTAACCTTTAACGCACACCCTCAACTCCAGTATATTTATGGGGGTGAACTGGGGAGCTTCGCTTCCTTCCCTGAAAATTTGTATTCGAGTCTATAGAAAGTTGTGAGCCAGTTCTCTGCTCTTGCTTGCTCATCAGCTGATCTGGAATAGCTCCATTAAAGTCACCGAGCTGGTGTAAAAAGAGTGTTAATGAGAAGAGAATCCACATCTGTAGGCTCATACTTGTAAGAGGGTTTTGGCTTCTGACCTTACCCAACCTGCATGTCCCGTGGTAAACACTTTGTGTTTCCAGATCTCAAAAGGAGTAGATATTTTCTCCTTATGTACTCTAGAAGATTTGCTGTCTTCCAGATGAGGCACTGCTGGCTGACTGCGCAGAAAATGAGGCACTGCTGACTAACTTTTATTTTGAACAAATAGGTATAGCTGTCCCACATTTTGCATTTTTGAAGGCATAGAAATATTTTTTTTGCTCCTGTTTTTACATTTGTCTTCTCCCCCTGCCCTGTTGCAGGCAGACGTAGATAAACATTGAGAGGAAATTCAGAAAGAGAACATAAATCTTTCTGTTGCTTTGGATCTGACAGAAGACGACCTAAAGGACGCAAGCCAAAACTCACTGAAATAAAAGAGAAAGACTTGCATAAACTTCGATGGGCTTTGAATGAGGTCCTGGATGAAAATGCAAGATGGAGTGTTTATTCTCTGTCATTTATGGGCTGGAATATGTTTGGTTTCTGTACACACAGAAATACTTCTACCCTTTCATTTTACCTCTTTTTAGTTTCACTAATTTTTTAAGTAATCTTTTAGCTCCTGCTGTTGCTCTTTTGGATGCTAAAAGTTGGCCATTTCTGATCATTGCAGGTATCTTTTAAGAAGTATCTGAAGTAGATGCTTTAAACTTCCTCTTTCAGGGCTTAATTGTATGTGGAAGATAATTTTTACTAATTAATATGCATATGCTTACATCAACTTGTTTTTTGTCTGTTCAGAAATCCAGATAACAAGGAGTATTTGGCCACACAGCTTTGGTAAGTTGTTTATTGGTTACTTTAATTTTTTACTCTCAGTTGTTTTTATCTAGTTGTTTTCCTGTTACTTTTAGAATACCATGAATGAGTTTATCCATTAGAACATGATTAAATGTCTTAATTCTAGTACTGATAATTTGCACAGGATTTCAAACAAATTTAATGTGGTTTTTTTCCCCTGACAGAGGAGAGGTGTTGCATTTAACTGCATTTAATATTGGAAACTGGTGTATAATAAACACAGTAAATTTTGTGGCTCACACCTTTTTGTTGCCAGAAGTTCTACAAAATCAGAGACTGAGATTAAAATTACAATAGTTTTGTAAACCAACTTTTTAATATTAATTAACACTGTTAACAGGAGGTCTTTTAGAGTTCTTTTATGCTGTCAGTATTGAAGCTTTGTGTTTTCATTCTGAGGCTGGTTGCTTCCAATCCAGAATATGAAGTTTGGCAGAGCTGGTTTTAGGAGAGATTTAACCCTTCCCTGTTAAGCATTCACTTGATGCCGAGGCTTCCTTTGAGGGTTTTGTAGCCATAGTGGGTATCTCCCAGGCGAAGGAAGTGTAAGTGTACATCAGCCAAATGGAAAGATAAAGCTCTAACAGGTTTTTAATAGTAAACTAAGTCAGAATGGAAAAAAAACAAACACGTGGTCTGCCTGCCATGTAGTCAGTGTATGTTACCAACAAACTAACTTGACCCATGAAGGCATGACAGACTTTCCACTTTTAACGAGTCTAAGCTGCCTTGATCACTGTCTCGTGTACCCACTACGCTATCCAGCTCTTCTCCCTGTAGCTTTTATTTCCACATCCATAGCTACACAGAAGTTCATCAACATTTGCTGTGTATTCAAATCCTCAATCAAATTAGTAAGTCAGACTATTCATAAATGTACACTTCCTTTCTTAGGATTGGATTTTTTTTCTTCTTTTCCATACCATCAAAAATGTTGAATCTCTGTTTCATATGTTTCATGAAATAGCAGAACCCTTTATGTAAGAGAACAGGATTTTCTGTCATTCTTCCCTCAAAATAAGAATACAGGATTTGTATTTCTTCTTTTAAATTATCTTCAAAATTAACCTCTTTAAGAAAAACAGCAAAAACCCAAAGTTCTGTTTGGGAGGAAAAGATTATCATGCCATTCCACATACTTCACTTGTTTTCAAAAGACTGATCTTTTATCCTTACTAGACTGTTTCTCCTTCTAAGAAGTAGCATGAGACAGGAAACCAGACAACAGTCTGCTCTGATAAGGAAGAATATTGTCTAATGGAGGTGCCTCAAGTGCCTTTCTTTCTTTCTTTCTCCGTTAGGTTCAGTAAATGTAGAACTGAAGACTGAACAGGGCTTATATGGGCTCCATTTTTCCTTGGTAGAAAAGATATTTTCTTAATGAGAACTACAAGAACTTTCTTGCCCAAAATTTTTACATACAAGCAAGCCATTTCCAGACATGTGGCTTCAAAGAGCCTGTAACAGTATTATTGTAAATTTAATGAAATACTGATTAGTCTGCTACAAAGCTGATAAATGATGATGTCAAAGCAGTTCTAGGTCAAACAAAGTGATGTCAGCAAAGTTTGGATGCGCAAGCTGTGCAAAAAAACAGATTTTTCAGCCTGCTTGCAGTTCTGAAAGGAGGAAAGTAAAAGATTTATCTTTTGAGTCAACAAAAAGCAAATAACATAATCCTGTAGAAATATTCTTTTTCTTCATGCCTATCAAGTCAAAGTTTCAGAAGAAATTTTTTGCCCAGGTATTCTTTTCTTTTTACACAATGTCCTAACTTTTTCAACTGTTATTACCATTTCCCAGTGAAAATCCAGTGAGTAAACACAGAAGGCCACCAATCAGTAAAACTTTTTTTTGGTGTAGTGGTTCTTCGTGATTTTCCCCCTGCTGTTATTTGTGGGCTGGCCACTCCTGCCCCTGCTCTTGCTTGCTTTGACTGAGTCTGACTGCTGTGCTGAGCTGGAGAGTTTCTTTGCCTGCTGCTATTTTGGGGCACAGTGCAGTTAAGCACTTGCTTACTTCCCATTAAAGTTAATGGAACTTCAGAAACACTTTTCTGCTGACTCAGGTCTTGATGAGCAACTGGTATGGTAAGTGCAAACACATCTCATTACTGGCCTTGGAAAAAGACTTTTTCTGCCTTTTCCAGGGAATCCTGCTCTCAGAAACTGGTTTTTCTCCGTCAAACTCTCTTTCAAGGTTCCACTGAAGAAGACTTCTCACCCAGGTCTAGAAAACCTCCACCCACTTTGGATTTCATCAGTGGAGAGTCTTGATATTGTCACTTCTCCTTAGTATTGGGGGAAGTTTGACTCCAGGCTCACAGAAGAAGTAATATTTTCAGAGCAGCAGCCTAAGTCCCAAAGGGCTTGAGCTGAAGAGCTTTGGCCGCGTGATTTACGTTGTCTGCTAGATACCAACAGTGCTGCAAGAGCTTCAGTGTCTTTATGGAGGGCACTCATGCAGTGCTAATTTAGCAGATATCATTAGATTATTCTGTAATTATACCAACAATAACAATCATACCTTGAAACTTCTAGACAAAGCCTCACTGTACCGTGGGGCAGCATTACTTGCTTCCCCCAGGCACAAAGATTGAGAAAGCAAACCCCGTGCATGCTTTCATGCAGGGTGAAGAGAGGCAGAACTTATGGTCACCAGCCTCCTGTCCACACGGGTCAGGTCACTGACTGCTCTTCCAGGTATTTAATGAGAGCAAAGGCTCAGTGTTAGAGGGAGGATTTGTAGTTGTTGGATGTGCACAGTCAAAACTGTACCTCCAACCCACCCGTTCCTTTCATAAGAGGTCTGCAGTGTTGGTGGACCTTGAAGATAGATGTACAGAGCTGTCGGGAGTAGCTGCAATGTGGTTGCTCTTCTCCAGCTGTTCTACAGTGCAGATGTGTAGTCTGGGTGCATTCTTTAACCATTTTGTTCATTTCATCTAGGGTAAATAATCTGTACAAGTCGTTGTCAGAATACACGTTAAGTACCTTTAAGCTTTCATTTACTCTTAATTATGTCTCTGAAACAGTAAACCATACCTGTCAGGAAGTTATTATCGCAAAGTCTTCCATCCTGACAAGACGATGAGCTCTACTGATGATAAACTTCCCTGCTGGAAGGGATATTTTGCTGCATATTGGATCACGGGTTGCAGAGTTTGTGGTTTTTCTGGCTTGCTGTCTCCACTGGACTTCAGATAGGAAAATACCGAAGGACTTTGCCTGCACTTTACCTTGCACCTGTCCTTATTTGCATACAAAACCCAATTGCTTCATTTGTCTTTCTGAAGTACAGGGTGTGAGCAAAATCTTATCAAAAGCCGTGTCCTGTTTGGACAAGTTGGACTGACTTGGCAGAGATCCACAGGGTGGAGTGAATGGGAGGAGGCAAGAGAGTAAAACTGGGTGGCTTGTTAGCAGAAAAAGAGAGGGAGAGCAAAAAAAAGAGAGGGTGGAATGTTTGGCTACAGGATTGTAGTTAATTATTTAGTTTCAGATTACATGCATTTTAAATTCTTTTAACCCACATGAAAAAAAACCTTTAATGCAAAATAGTTTATCTAATAATGTGAAAGATAAAGGCACTTATTTTTTAATGTGCTTAATATGAGTGTATTGTCTCCTCACTGTTCTTTTCCTGGGTACCTCAGGAATGAGAAATAATATTTTTATTTTCCAGAAATTAGTTGTATTTACTAAACAATTTGTGGGCTTTCAGACAAGTACATTATGAAATCAGTGTGTAAAGTAGAACCCAACTGTTTTTTCATTCCTCTGTAACAGAAACAGATAAGCCTGTTTACTTTCCCAGTTGCCCCCCTCTCAGATGTTCAGGGGAGAGAGGGATTGGGAGGTTTTGTGTTAGTAGGCATGATTTTACAAATAGATCAGGAAAAACTACCGACTTCTTACTAGAAGTAGCGTGCTTTGTTTGTGTGTGAGTGTGCATGCATGTATTTTGTTTGTGAATGCGGTCCAAGCAATCGATCTTGAGCATTTTTTTTAAATACAAAGAAAATTGTTCTGTGAGTTTATGTGCACCCTTCGGAAAGTGTCCTTTTGACCTAAATTTTAAATACCAGACCCAAAGCTGGTTTGTTTTGACTCTATAGCAGCTCTATCAGTTTCCACCAAATAAGAATCTGACCCTCTGATCTGGACTGACAGGACCAAGCGTTATATATTAATTAATTTTCCTATCTTGAAAACCAGTTTTCAGTCACTATCAAATGGGGAAAAGAAGCCTCCCACTTAAGAGTAACATGTGATAAAGTGCTCAATTTCTGTACTGTGATGCAGCAATAAAAGTAACGTTTTCCTCTGCTGTTCTTAGATGACTGCATCTGAGAAAGATCGATAATTACTTTTCACTTTTACTCAGGGCATTGTGCTTTCTGTTGTCTATGTCAGTCCAATTCCTGCACAGTAATTTAGAGCCCTCTCAGGAAACACTCAGTGTATAGCATGACATGTGAAATGTGTATCGAGTGTCTTTCACACGCGTTCTTGAAATAGAAGGTGAAAAGGAGTAACTCATAAACTGAACACAATCCAATTTTAAAACAGCAAAAATGGCAAAAAGAGTGACCTGGGAGCATGACTGCTTACTTAGAACAAACACTTTCTTTCTCTCTCTCTTATTTATTCTTCTTTTCTTCCTTCTTTTCTCTCTCTCTGCCCCCCCTTCTGTCTGTCTTTCCTCTCTTTTTTTCTTTTCTTTCTCCTCTTTCTTCCACTTCCTTCCTTCCTTCACTCAAGTATAAATAAATTGGTATGTCGCTTTATCTATGCACATGTAAACCAAAAATTTAAAGTTTCTGGAAACCCGAAAGCAAGGAGTTCCAAATTCTTGTAGATGAGGTTCCAAATCCTTATATATGAGGTCTGAGGTGCTGCATTTTATTGTAAACTTTCTTTATGTCATAACTTTTAGACAGGCCTTTGACTTTGTAAGAAGAGTTATGAAGATAATTTAATTTACTTTTGATACTTGTTTGTTTCCATTATTCAAAATGTACACTGTTGTAATATATTTCCATAAGTCTTTAAACTTTATTCATATACCTGAATACTTAATCATGGACTTGTAACAACTCATGGCACCTTTGGAAGCTCTTAACAAATTTTTATCTATGAACACACGTGATAGTTAATTGCGAGATTGTTCATTAGTGTAGGCTTATTGGAATTGTTTTAATTTGAGCAGGTACATCATAAAATTTCCATTTAAATTTCTGGGAGAAT
The DNA here is from genome assembly GCA_013398125.1 of Aegotheles bennettii. Classification (NCBI taxonomy): domain Eukaryota; kingdom Metazoa; phylum Chordata; class Aves; order Caprimulgiformes; family Aegothelidae; genus Aegotheles; species Aegotheles bennettii. The sequence continues at coordinate 8,701 of VZRW01012407.1, forward strand.
TTTCCAGCCACAGCTACAAATCTGTTGTTGAGCCTTTACCCTACTTCCGTGGGGTGAGATTGTCTGGACGGCGTAGTCTGGCTGCATTCGTGTCTTCCCAGTGCCATCTACTGGTCAAAATTGTAGTTGTGTAAATTTTTTTTGTCTTCGCATCTTAATAGAGGTCCTACCACTCCCAGGCAGGGCTGTGCACTGGGCAGTGTATGGTGAGAACGTGCTCCTTTAACGTGAGTCATATAATGCATAACCTCAAGTGATTTATAAAAGCTTGCCAGCATCTAAATGTCATTGAGAACAGCTTTATTTTGCTTCTCCTGGTTTTCACTCTGTGCCTTTATGGCTTACCCCAGAAGAGGTATCTCCCCTTTTCCTTCACAGCACCTTTCTGAGTTGATCATGGCAAATGTGTTGTATGATAGTTAAGCTACGATGTGCTTTGTGCTAAATACTTTTATTTGGAGTTAAGCTAAAATTGGACAAGTGAGATGGAACACTCGGTAAAAAAAGAACTGACTACATGGAATGCAACCAGATTTCTTGAAGTCCTTTTTTTTTTTTTGTAGTTAGCACAAATTGTTGTTGAATTGTCAGTAAATCTGTTATCTCAGAGAAATAACTGATGCACTTTCAAGTTAAGTCATTGCAGCATGTTGGATGTACCTCTCCAAATTAGTCCTGGTTTTTAATCTTCCTTTTACATTGATTTCAATGTCACTGTGTGAAAGTTTCAACTTTTCTATCCGAACTGCCCATGGCAGAGGTGTTGGAACTAGATGATAACATTAAGATCCCTTCCAACCCAAACCGCTCTATCATTCTATGACTCCTAGAAAAAAGTTATCCTCCCCAGAATCAGCTCACTGCTAAACGAGATCATTCTGAAGTTACAATGCTGATGAGAAGTGCATGGTCTAAACTGTGATGTGTTTCTGCACTGACAGCTAATGAAATTGACAATTCTGTGATGTTGGTATGCTGACATGCACAATAAAGTTCAAATTAACTTTCATTAAAGTGAGTAGATGTCCCTTTATTTCAGTAGCAATTGAGAAAGAATAAACTTGTAATAACTGAAATATTTAAATGAAGCCCACTCATATATTGAAGAAGCTATGTTAGAGATGGATAAATATTCACATTAATGTGATGAAGTAATAAGTTCTTTGCAGTTCAGAAGGTTGATTGGGGGTTTCTTATGGCTTTCCAACACCTTGTCTTTCTGCTGCAGGCCAAGACATCAGAGGCATCAGAGTGGGTGAATAAAAAAGATGCTGATGTTTGACCCAGTCCCTATCAAGCAAGAAGCTATGGAGCCTGTTTCAGTGGTAAGACTTTAAAAATATTTCCGCCTTTGTGATGACTCTAGTTTTTCCATCTTTAAATTCATACCAAGATTTCTCAAAGCTTTGGACTAGCCTAGGAAAGGCTGTGAAGCTATGTTTTGCTTTTAGGGCAATCAAATTCATATTCTAGGAAAACTACTTCTGTATTCTATGAATTTATTGCCCCTAAATTACCTGCTCCATTACCTCTGCTGGTGTTCCAGTTGCTAGAGCAGAGGAGAGAAAATCCAAGTACTCCTCAGCCACTGCAGGTGCAAATACAACCCCAGCTCATGCTGCTGGTGGGGGTGGGTTGAAATTAAGTTGCAGGACTTCAGAGTGAAGTGGCAAGATCCTGTGGTTTCGATGTTACATCTTTGGACTAAATGAACAGCTCCTTACTGTCCCCTTCTCTGTTTCTCTCTTGGTCTCGACAACATGCACCTGAGGCTAACTCTGTACTTCAAACAGCAGAAAATTAATCCAGACAAAAAAAGTAATAGGTTTTTGCTCAGTGAGGTGGGTGCATTACCTTACCATGTGAACAGATGATAACCAGGGCAGTGGAGGAGGAATGTGGGAAAAGAGGGAACGGGAGACTTTTCATTTCAGTTGGGTTAATTTTCCGTCAGCTTGGTGTGTAAAGTCAGCTTAGACAAGAGTCTGATAAGCAATAGAAGCAGGAACGTGTAGCTGGAAGAGGGACAGTGGGAATTGTGGCGATTCAGGCTGCCAGGGAAATACAGCCTTGGGAAGCAGTTTCATGTATATTCCCCTATTCAGCTTGCAGGCTGCTGCTGAAAGGGAAGGCTCAGGCTGTTCTCCCTCCTTTCCAGTTTTGTGTCTCCTCTGTATGACATGGAGCAATTGTGTGGCCACGAAGTGATTTGGATCCTTTGGGGTTAGCTCACTGAATGGTGAGAATTGCGAACCCACCCAAAATACCCTTATTTTTTGGTCAGGTCAGGAAGCCAATCTGACTCATTCTGTGCAGCTGCTCAATGCTAGAGCACGGGGAGGGGGAAGGACAAGGGAACGGGACATCCCCTTTCAGCAGTAGCCTGCAATAAGATCAGATTAAGTGTAACATGAAGCCACACCCTTAGAAAGGTTGGTCAATTAAAAGGGTGTAGTCAGTGTGCATAAATTACAGTGCATTCGATTCATGCTCTGAATGGCATCTTTCAGTGAAAAGTTTGCCTCCTGTTTTATTTTAAATGTAGAATATTTGTCATCAATTTAAATGCAACTGTAAGCAGTCTGATTTCTTCAGGGCTATTAATAACACTTTTTGAGAGTTAAGTTTGTATGCATTTTTAAATTACAGTGTGACTTTCATGGGGTTTATTTACTTGAGAGCAATGATAGAAAAATAACATCTATCACTGAAAATGTAAGCATGACAAACTCTAGTATCTGGGTCAAGAAAGAACCCTAGTATTGGCTGGTCTGTCCCTTGCTTCAATCACAATTATTGCATAACCTTTTTAAAAATAGTGGTGATTACCTGCGGTCATCTAAGGATATCTAGTTTTGTCCATCAGAGGCAGAAAATGGTCTGCTTTTACAATACAAGTGTCGTGACACAAATAACAGAAAATCACTATAGAGACACTGTAGGCTGTCTTTTGTACACATCTGCCTTCATCTCCCAAAGAAGGTTCTGCAGTGGCTAGGGATGATGCACATGAGAGAGACAAGATTGTGCTCCAGGCAGCTGTGTGCTTCTGCAAAATGGACAGGGTCAGTCCCTCAACAGGCTGACCAGGAGAGGTGTGAGCAGTTGCCAGACCAGCAGATGAAGGAAAATCTGCAATGGAAAGAACAAGGGAGCATTTCTGAGCCAAGTGCATTTCAAGATTGTAGTTCCAAATGTTGCCTGTTCTATACCACGTGCACCTTGCAGGGGTGTGGTACCTTCCAAGCACTGGACCTCTGGAGTCATCTTGGGTGTTCTTGTAACTCTTGGGTGTCATTACTTTGACCAGCTATTACAGACTACTCAAAGCATTTTACCAGATCTGCACACTTTTTGGTATTGCATAATGAAAAAAAATCATGAAAGGAAAAGCAGAAAGTCCAGAGGAAAGGACATTTTTTGAGTGAGGTTCCTCTTATGGAGATTACCCTGTTTTCCCTCAAGCTGAAGAGTGTTTCAGCTTCTGTACACACACAAGCTGTCTAGCCACAAGCCCTCAAAGTCCTGACTTCCCCAGCACTCCTTGGTCTGTGGCTTCCTTGTGACTGTGCTGCCATGGCTCCCAGCAGAAACTGCTCTGAAAACACCTCTAAGGTGAGGATCATCATTGCATGGAGAGAACATAGGAAAGTATAGCAGCCACTGAGTGTGTTACTTTTCTTGACCTTCTTTTGAGAAGGTGGAAGTGTTAGCGTGATGTTCTGAAGGTGCTGAGCATAGCATTCAGTTCACTGTGGCCTGACATAACTCGGAATTCTTAAATCAGGATGTATATTCCCACGTGACATCCTTGTCTCTAAATTGGAGAGACACGGACTTCCTGGATGAACCGTTCGGTGGATGAGGAATTGGCTGGATGGTCACACTCAAAAGAGTTGCAGTCAACAGCTCGATGTCCAAATGGAGATCAGTGATGAGTGGTGTTCCTCAGAGGTCGGTATTGGCACCAGCACTGTTTAACATCTTCGTCAGCGACATGGATTGTGGGATCGAGTGCACCCTCGGCAAGTTTGCCAACAACAAAAAGCTGTGGGGTGTGGTCGGCACGCAGGAGGGAAGGGATGCCATCCAAAGGGACCTTGACTGGCTTGAGAGGTGGGCCTGTGCAGACTGCATGAAGTTCAACAAGGCCAAGTGCAAGGTTCTGCACAAATACAGTCTGGGTGAAGAATCAATAGAGCACAGCCCCAAGGAGAAGGACTTGGGGGTGTTGGTTAATGAAAAGCTCAATGTGAGCTGGCAATGTGCACTTGCAGCCCAGAAAGCCAACGGTATCCTGGGCTGCATCAATAGAAGGGTGACCAGCAGGTCAAGGAAGGTGATTCTCTCCCTCTACTCTTCTCTGGTGAGACGCCATCTGCAGTACTGTGTCCAGTTCTGGAGTCNCCTCACAGCACCCTTCCAGTATCTGAAGGGGCCTGCAGGAAAGCTGGAGAGGGACTTTTTGCAAGGGCATGGAGTGATAGGACAAGTGGAAATGGTTTTAAGCTGGGAGAGGGTAGATTTAGGTTGGATGTTAGGAAGAAATTCTTTCCTGTGCGGGTGGTGAGACACTGGCGCAGGTTCCCAGGGAAGCTCTGATTGCCCCCTCCCTGGCAGTGTTCAAGGCCACGCTGGATGGGGCTTGGAGCAACCTGGTCTGGTGGGAGGTGTCCCTGCCCATGGCAGGGGATTGGAGCAAGATGATCTTCAAGGTCCCTTCCAACCCAAACCATTCTGTGATTTGTATCATTAGAGGCCAAGCTAAATTAAGCCCCTTGGGAATTACTCATTACATTACTTGAACATACGCTGTCCAAAGGTGTAAAGTCCGTCTTAAAAAGAACCCATTAATTGGCGTGGGAGAAGAAAACGAATTACGGTTTTGACACCACTGTATCTTGGGGTGTGTGGCTGAAAGGATTAACCGTACTTCTCAGATGACTGAGGCTTGCACCCACAGTATTTCATCACTACCAGCGGCTCATGCTATTTACTGAATTTAATTATTGAACACAGTTTATGGCAGTTCTTAATGAACTAGTGACATAGTCATTTGAGTCCTATCTAAATGTTTGCTGCAAGGACTTCTTAAACATTTGGACAAATACCAGTTTCCATTTAGTGAAAGAAGCTGCTTTTTCATGTGTTACCATCTTTCTTTGAATTGAAATAAACAGTTTTTCTGTGCCCTTCCATCAGTCCCAGAACTGCTTGTTTCTCCCGTGTTTAATGATAGCTATGTGCTACGTGAGGGGTTACGTGGTTTACTGGAATACAAATTTCATGTGGTGAGAATGCTTTCTTCTGTACTAGCTACCATTTGGATTAAATCCTATACATTCTCCTACATGATACTGATTTTACAAGTAGTGTAAGGAGGTAAGCAGGTTCTTCACCTATTTCTGCTTTTCCAAGAGCCTGGCTAATTTTTAAAGTTAAATTCATACAGTTACGTAGTTTCTAAAAGACTTGGTGAGTTGCTTCCTCTGTTTGCCTGTACAACAAAGATGTTTCACATTATAACAATTTACAAATTATATCAGATTAGTGCTTGATAATGTCCCCTTGAGGAAGCATCAGTCTTCTGGGTCTGCTTGTGACACATTTGGCCAGTCTTTATTCTTTATAGATTGTCAAGAAGAAAAGCATGGTGATTCTTTCTCCTTTTGGATTTATTGATTTAGTTGTTTGAGCCACATGGAATAAAATACTAGAAATTCACAGAATCACAGAATTCTAGGGGTTGGAAGGGGCCTCGATAGATCATCTAGTCCAACCCCCCTGCCAGAGCAGGGTCACCTAGAGTACATCACACAGGAACGCATCCAGGCGGGTTTTGAATGTCTCCAGTGAAGGAGACTCCACAACCTCTCTGGGCAGCCTGTTCCAGTGCTCTGTCACTCAATTCCTTTGATTTATTTTTTTGTGGCTTCAGTGCTCTGGGCTTTTGTATGGACAAACAGCAAGGAAAGGTAAATTAGTTGCTTTGTAAGGTCCAAAGAGGGAAAGTGATATCAAACATAAAAAAGAGAGCTAGATGGAGACTGTAAAGGAATATGTGTTGAAATACAGTCTTACATCTATATAATGTTCTGCTGTAGTGACATACCATTCTGCACAGGGATGTTTAGGAAAACAGAATTTATAGGAAAGTGGGAATTTGTTGGGTTTTTTTCAATCCAAGTCAGACCAGACTCCTACACTCTTAATTCCTACAGTAGAAATCCAAGGAAAATGTTATCAGGTTAAATATTAATATTTGCTGTTATAACAGAGCAATGATATCTAATTTTCCATTATTCCACTAGAATACTTTGCATAAGTTCTAGGACAGGTGAGGAAAGACTGCTCTTGCGGTTATGAAGGACACCCCTGCTTCCTGCAGTTAGTGGCATTTAGAAAACTGAAAAGAGTTGGACTTTTTATTGCTTGCCCTTGTTAACACTCCCTATTTACAGAGAGTGACTGTGAAGTCTTCCTTACTCTCCCATCCCATATGCCCCAGGGGGTACTGCCCGCTTCCCTGGCAAAGAAGGGGAGAGTAACGTACCAAATTTGAAAGCAGTTCATACCAACCTAATGGCAATTGCTGTGTCCCAGCGAGCTAGAAACAGAAACTTTGCTGTGCTGAAAGAGACAGGAAGCTTAGCTTTAGGACCGGGAGATAGATCTGAGGGTGACTTACTCCAAACTAACAGGGTTCGAACAGCAGATACTCTCGTTTTGATGGTTCTAGCATCCTTCTCATCTTTTTCACCCTTTTTGTTCCCAGCACTGCTGATTTGTTGCACCGTATTTTTTTATCGCAACTTTATCTGCAGTTGGGATAGAAACATAGCAATTAAAGTCTTGGAAAGAAGAAAAGTTTAGAAAAATTATTCTGCTTCCCCAAACTGCCAGAAAAAATAGCTGATGTTAAACTGTGCCAGCTTAATTATAACAATTAAAACCTTCTATGCAAATAATGCAAGGCATATGGGGTAAAATACCGTGTCCCTAAAATAATCACTTTTTTTTTTAATTATTTTTTTTTTCAAATTCTTGAAAAGTATTTCTTGCTTGTCTAAATATATTTTACTTAACTTACAGTTTACAGTTAGCACAACATTTTAATAGTTTGATATTTTTTTCAACACACACACACTTGGTGTTTCTTTAAGAGTTGAAAGAGGATAACTGTTTATATAGTAAGGTATATAGCTTTATATAGTAAGGTTGCAGCTTGGAGATTCTTTGTTCTTTAATAGACTCACTGAGCAAAAAAAATTCCCTAAGATTTAAATTGCATAGTTTTTTTCCTTTCTAATATTGCAATGAAGGAGAAGTTCAAAGGTTGTGACCTTGTGGCCATCCCTGACAAACCTGCAGCACTGAGTGCTCTGATGCTTAGTGGTGGAACATTTGCAGTTTGTTGAAGCTGACCAGACTTTTTGTGGTAAACCAAAACCAGCAATTTTACCAGCGTGCTAATAATTTCATCATTTGGCTCAGCAGTGGTGACAAATCTGTAGTATTTGTTTTAGCCAGCATTGTTTGCGGTAATGGCATTTTAATAGAGTTCTGAGAAACCAATTACCATAGAAGGTGAATGTTTTTATAGATTGAATTTGTAAGAATAGTCATAAAGAGAGTAAATAAAATTTCAGAGGTTTTCAAAGAATCACAGAATCGCTTGAGTTGGAAGGGACCTTAAAGGTCCTGCCATGGGCAGGGACATCCCCCACTAGACCAGGGTGCTCAGGGCCCCATGCTACCTGGCCTTGAACGTCTCCAGGGTCAGGGAATCCACCACCTCTCTGGGCAACCTGTCCCACTGTCTCACCACCCTCATGGTGAAAAACTTCTTCCTTATATCCAGCCTAGATCTACCCTCCTTCAGTTTAAAACCATTACCCCTCGTCCTGTCACAACAGGCTCTGCTAAAAAGCCTGTCCTCATCTTTCTTATAGGCCCCCTTTAGGTGTTGAAAGGCAGAAATGAGGTATTCTCGGAGCCTCCTCTTCTCCAGGCTGAACAACCCCAACTCTCTCAGCCTTTCTCACAGGGCAGGTGTTTTAATGTAATACTTACTGTTTGAAGTTTAATCACAGTTTTTGTGTGCTGCGTTATTTGAGTATTTTATGAAATAGGTGTCTCAGCTTTGTTGTTTCTCATCACAGTGTTATGAATGCAGCAGGAAAATTTAGTATTGTCTAAAATCACTATTTCAAGCAATAATTGAAAAGAAGAAAAACACACTTGTGTCCTTTTGCAGAAATACTTCTAACTAGTGTTGACATTTAAAATCAACTAGCTGTCCCTCACAGGGAAGACAGAGGTAAGAAACCAGGAAGATGTATTGCTAGAAGTTTCCACCCCAAGAAAAAAATAATTGAAATGTCATGGAAATGATTGTATAAAAATACAAGAGTTTTGTATTTCTAATCTTTCACTTTCTACCACTTTGAACATTTTTAATCCCACTCACCAAAGTCTTTTTGGTGCCAAAGAATTCAGCATTTTTTTTAATATTAGTGTGAAACTGCTTAGTCTTAATGTGAAGATTTGTTTACACACAATCCAAAGATAACATTTTATTTTAAAAAGTTTACAACACAACTGTGTGGATTGCTTTTTCTATGTCTGTCTGCTATGTCAGAGCATCACATTGGTTTCCATTGTCTGTTAGTAGACAATCTCAGTTTTCAACACTTTTTGAATGCAAAATTGTTCTGGATAGGTGTTTAATAATACTGTACTCTGCAGTAGGTGTTAATACTTGGTATACAAAAATTATTTCAACTAAAATACAGAGATTGTCACCTAGGTCAGGATTAGTTTGGGGGGTTTATATGCTCTTGTAATGCTACTGCTGGCTACCACTAACAGAAATACTCTTCCAACATGCCAAATGTTTATCCTTGTACTAGTTTTCCAAAATCACACTGGCTAGTTAGCTGCTTTATTTTTATTTTTTTTTAAGTTTAGAATTTACCTTTTGCACTCTTGAGTTTCTCACCTGTTCCTTATATAGTTCAGCTGTGCATTTTTAATTGCTTGTAGGGTTCAGATACATAATTTCTTGCTTCAGTGATAATCCTTTCAGTTACATAAACAGTTGATTAGGACTTGTTGCTTCCAATTCTAAGTCAAATTCAACTCCCCTCTTGCTTTACTTCATATTCCTCAATATATATTTATCTGCTGGACATGTATCTCCCAGGTCACTTAAGTAATGTGCAGCTTAGTGTACAAAAAGCAGTTTTTAAGGGAGAGAAAGAGTTGAGTAAGACTTGAGGATTTGTTTTCATCATCTGGTTTACATGGTTTCTGAAACAGTGAATTGGTACTTGAATTTTTGTGTGAAATCTTAGGCTTTATTTAATTCACTTTTAGTTAGAAAGTACATTAAAGTGCTTTCTTCAATCTTTTTCATTTTGCCCCTGTTTTATTAGCCGCCTTTCTTTTTCAGCAGTTATTGAGTGTGTTATGATTTATTATTTGATTTTCTTTATTTTTTCCACTCCTGACAGTCATACCCGTCCAATTACATGGACCAAATGAAGACAAACAAATACAGTGTCATTTATTCTACACCAAGTATGCTGCACAATAAATTCTACTCAAACCCCGAAGGACTATCAAATGGAATCCAGATGGAGCCAGTAGATCTTACGGTGAACAAACGAAGCTCACCACCTTCAACTGGAAGTTCTCCTTCCCCCCTCAAATTTCAGACTGTGCATAGGAGAACTTCACCTGGATTGACTCTGTCCTCACCCAGCTCACCTCTGAGTAAATTCACACCTTCACCCCCAGGAGTACAGCCTATTTCCATGCCAATAACAATCCCACCTGTAATGGCTGCCGCTCTTTCACGCCACGGACTGAGAAGCCCTGGAATACTCCCAGTCATCCAGCCTGTTGTGGTCCAACCAGTTCCTTTTATGTATGCTCCCCATCTTCAGCAGCCCATCATGGTGTCCACAGTTCTTTCAGATGAGATGGAAACTCCAAGTAGCATGCAAGGTTGGTCCTGTCAGACTTTATTTTTCATGCCCTCTCCTCCTGGGAAAATAGCTGTATATCTAGGCACTTCTTCATGTGGATTTTAGGAAATGCAATATAATTCCTATGCTTCTAAAATATGTGGGCATAGAATTTACTTTGTAAATACTGTACCAAGCCTAGCAAGGTTGTATTCTGTTCTGGTTTGTACCTGCATAAAGCTGCTTATCTACTGAGATTCGGACTGATAAAAACATTGGACTGATGAAAATTAGTGGGATTGTTTTAAATCATAGTTCATCAAGATACAGATTAAAACTGGAAGATTTTGTGTTTTAGCATAAATTCTTGCACTAAATACAGAGCTGGGGGATTTCTTTTGTTTTAACTATAGATTTTTATGTATATTTTTTATTTCCATAACTTTTTGATGTGTTGCCTTCATTCTTGTACCCTCCCTGATACAGTGCCTGTCATTGAGTCTTATGAGAAGCCTACACTGAAGAAAACAATCAAAGTAGAGCCAGGAAGTGAACCATCAAAGACTGACTTCTATCCTGAACAAATGTCACCTCCAATGATGACCTCCTTGTCTCCCCAGCAAGTAATGTTGCCAGAGTAAGTAGCGAACAGCAGTCCCAAGGTCAGCAGAAGAATGAAATGCGATTCATTGCGCAGCTACTAATTTTGAGGAGTGGGAATGAAAGTCACTGTGCTTTAGAATGTGCTAAAATGCAGAAAAACATCCTTCTCCCCCACTGCCACTGTGAGATGTGATTCCAACTGTTTTTCCCACTTTAGCAATACAGGAGTTGATACATATTTATACTATAAAGGCATTTCATAGCGATCACTGTTTTTATGTTACCGAAAATGCTTTTCTTTAAAAAGATTCTTGTGACTTTATTTTCTTGGGGGACCTCTGTCTTTTAAAAAATGTTGGCTCCTTGGCAGAAAGAACCTCCTCAGGCCTACAAGTTCTGTGTATATCCAGTGAAATTTCATGTTTACCTGAGGCCATTGTTCTGTGGGTGGGGGTTTTTTGGCATCTCAGGTAGTTTTCAAAGCTCGCTCTCCTCCCAGCTGCTTGTTTCCACCCCACTACCAACTCATTGTGCTGGTACAACTGTTACTGGAGCCACTTGATCACAGATCTAATGGGGTTTAAAACAGTCATGTTTGCAGAAGGCAGAGCAAGGGCTAGAAAGAAGTGATGTCCGAGGCAGAGATTTTTTAATTGGAAATATTAAAAAAATTCTGATGAAGTCCCTGAGGAGCGGTGGGCACCCTTCTAATTTCCCATTTTCCTAGGAAAAATTCTGTCAATAAAATCGTGGAATGGCCTGAAGCCTGGCTCATCCTTCAGCAGACAGTGTTTTGGGCAGGTGTGCAGGCTGCCGGCATGGCTCTGGCAGGAGCTGAAGTTGTGAACTGAGCTGGGCTCTCAGTACATGACCTCAGAATCGATTTCTGCCCTTTCTTCCTGCTTACTGTTGCTGTCTGTGCAGTTGTACTAGACCTCACCTTCGAGAGTGGGGAAAAAGGGCTCCAAGCCAGACTCTCAAAACCAGTGTTTACTTGCAGGGAAATTCAGAAAGAGAGAGAAGGCATGGGAGGGTGGTCTTCTGCGTTTCCTTCAGAAGACAGCCTCTTCCTTCTGCTTAGGACTGTTCCTGGGTTAGAAGGCACAGCGCAGCTCCAGGGTTAACTGTGTTCTGCACAACCTTCTTGTGGGCACCCTTCCTTGTTCTCAAGTCTCTGACCAGCTTAGCTGCGGGTTCCAGACTGCGCGTTCTTTGCAATTAACTATGATTGACATTTAATTCAGTACTTCAGCATTTATGCCTTTCTGGGCACAATGACAGAGTTGACTAGTTGCCAGCTAGCTTCCATAAACAGTATGCTGTTTATTTAAAAATAACCTTATATGTTTTATTATCATAAACGTATAATAAAATAGTAAGCATCCATGTTTACTAGATGGTTACTTATCTCCATAATGGACCTGTCCCACACAGGAGTCAGGTCTGTATGTACTTAGAACCAACTTCTGTTAGGTCAGGACTATCAAATGGTGCAGTGTACTTTTGTTTTTTGCTAGGCCTCTTTGACAACAGCAAAAACCAGTAAATGCTGTTCCTGGCTGATACCACACCCTTCCTCCAGGGCTGAGACTTCTGCAGACTTGTCACCTGCACTAGTGATTTGCATTAATTATTTCCCAATGAGACCGGTTTCCACAGGAAACCCATCTGCTGAGCAAAGAATATAGAATCTGGTATAATGTGTAAGTAGTGTTGTTACAAAAACCATTGGAATAGTCCCATGTTTCCAAAGCATCTCCTCTGCTTGCCCACACAGAGCATTATGTTTACAGAGACCCTGTCCTCACACTGCCATGGCTTAAATTGCTTCATAGCTGTCCTGCAGAGCTTCAGTTTTTGCTCATTTCTAAAGCCAGCCCTTTCGAGTTTGCATTCTGCTGTATCTGCAACAAGAAGTTTGTAAATGGTAGCTTTTCTCTTTTTATCATTTCAAAAAATGCATAGATGAATCAATCACACGAGTGGCAAGATGAGAGACCTAGGCGTGTATAAAATTTCCTCCCGGCTTCATCAGCCTCTCTCTCTGCATTACAAGCTACAGCTATGCAATGATTTTTTATAAATCTTTTCATAAATTCCAGCTGCCCAAAGTGTGCTATTCAGACACATAAGCTACATTAATGGGGCATAGAAAACCCTGTCTCACTTTTAAGTGATTGATTTTGCTTTAGTGTTGGCTTTTGGCATTTGCATTACACATACAATGCTGGTGGCAATAGGGATTGCCAGACTTTCTAGCATGTCTGATAATTGACATAACTATGCAGTTACTCCAAAAATCAAACTTGAGGTAATAATCTCTGACCAAATACAAGAAGCCTCATTAATGTATTCTTGTGGGTGCAAGCATCAGTCTAACTCATGCTGCCAACATAATGTGTTCTGTTGGTAAAGAAGGAGAAAAAGCTGTTGATATTGTAACGTGATTTTTGGAAGATGCTCTTGTGTGATAAAGAATGACTCTTACATGGTTAGACTTATGTGAATTTGTATCCAGTTGTGTAAGAGGGAATGAAAGAATTAGGGCTGTGCTTTCATTATTGGCAGTTACTTAATATTTACTTCTGATTTTTGACACCACCTTAACCATTTTTTAGAACTGCCACACCCTATCCGATTATTGATAACATTCTGTAGTCTTACCAGTCTCCTTTCTTCTAAAGGGAAAATGAGACAGAGACAAAACCTCAGCGTGTTATTTCCACGATCTTGGATTGAAAACCATCACAAATGGTGCACAGCCAATATCCTTTTTCTCTCTTTTTCCAGATGTTACCATGTCCAGGACTAGCCTCCACACATAGAGATTTAAACCCAAGTTTGCTTGCTGTCCTGAGCCAGGCCTTCTCCAAAAAGAGTAGTGTGCAACAGTGTTAAAGCTGAGCATTGCTTTAGAGAAGCATTTCTTTCGAAGCTAAAAGCCTGCTTTTCTTACTAAAGAGTATGTACATCTGCATCTAACATCACCATTGGGGGTTTCCTGCCATTACAATATTTTTAGCTGATTTAATGTGCACTTAGAGTACCTCACTTAACAGTCACAAAAACACCCAAGAAAGATGATTTGTCTCCAAATTTCAGATTTGTAACTCTAATAACAGAATGAAACTTTGCCCACATCAATAATTTCCATCCAGCTGCTGTGGAGAATAATAGAATTTTTTTTTACCTTGTTTAACCACACACAAGGTTTTCTTTGCTGTGCCTGCTAAGTCCTTTTTTGTTGTTTTAACCGAAAGACCTTTAGCACATGCCTTTTATTTTTCTGAGAGAGAGAGATACTCAGCAGTTCTGAAAATTAGGCCCTAAAGGAACTTGGTTTAAGTGACTGGTATAACCTAGTGTTAAAAAACATAATTTGATCAAGGAAGAAATGTGAAGTACAGTAACTGAGAAAAGATGAGAGTTCTAGAAAGCTTATATCTATCACATGAAGGAGGTGATTTTGTAACAAGGAATGCAAATATCTGCACATTTTATATATTAAGTTTCAGTTAAAAGCCAAAAAATAAATTAAAAGTGCTGATACAGATCTGCTAACGGGTTTAAAAATGCAGCTTTATGAGGTTGCAAGATTTGTAATGCTAGTTACCTTTTTGAAGAACATGTTCATTTGCTGTTGTAATACTGTCATGGGAGAAAGACTCAAGGTTGTCCACAATTCTACAGTAGGGGTGTTGCTCAAACCTAAATGTCCACAGTCAGTGACACCTTTCAGGAAGCTCAATGTGTTTTCACATGTGTGAATGTTTAGGTTTTTATTTGTCATAGAAGTCCATATGTGGTTAGTACATGTCTTACCTGCACTGTACCTGTGGGCATCAAAAGCAGAAAATTATGTTTATGAAGGTGGAGGGACAACTTCAGACATCCTGTGGGTGTGCCACACGGGCTAAACTCTACTTTTAGGAATTGACGTCAGTGGTACAGGGAGGCCGCACCCTCCTGCTGGCACCAAACAGGAAATTCTTAATTACTCTCTAAAGGAGTGGCTGGAACAATAAAGTTTGAGTTCTGCTTTGAAACCCTAAAGATACAATTTCTTCAATAATATGGAATAGCTGTTTCCAATTACAAGCGAATTAGTTACATTTGAAGGAAGAAGGAAAATTGTGAACAAATGGACGGAAAGTTCACGGTGAACTCAGAGCTTGAGAAATCTGGGTTTGACTGAAAAACAGGAATTTGAAGGGAGTTTTTCCTTCGTAAGTTTTAAAAAAGCTAGGGAGTAGTAAAAATGGCTACACCATGCCACAAAGTGAGTAAACATTTAAAAATATTACTGCTAGAATACACAAAATTTGCTAAACCCTCTTGAATTTTTCGACGTGCATGTAATGTTGTTCTTTCTGCCAAGAGACGGAGTGGTAGTGAATAAAGGGCTCTGTCATGAATCATACTAGCTGAGGTTTGCTATGCTAAATGTTTTTCATTTTTAACATTAAGTTTGACCTTGCAGGAATCACACGTCGGTTATAGTTCAGCCAGGAAAGAGACCTTTACCTGTGGAATCTCCAGACACGCAAAGAAAGCGCAGAATACATCGATGTGACTATGAAGGCTGCAACAAAGTCTACACTAAAAGCTCCCATCTGAAAGCTCACAGAAGAACTCATACAGGTTTGAGCATTGCTATGCTTTTCTTTCATAAAGTCTATGGTAAAAAGTAGACTAAGCTTTTAGTTTGTGCTAGTGGCCAGGTGACCACAGGTGTAAATACCAAAGTGACAGAAGTTAGATCTAGCATAGTTCTGACTGTGATTATAGGCTGAGCAGAAGACAGAGGACGTAGCAGGAAAACCCCACAGGAAGACACTGTAATCCAAAGCAGGATGTATGCTGGTACGCTTTACATCCACTGGTGCTTTGCTCATCTTCTGTCCAGTTGCTTGCAGATTACTCATTCTGCACACCCCATAAACACCAAATCAGTTCAAATTGCACTACCTCACCTCTTACATCACTGTTAAATTTGACTGAGACTTGCATGGGAGTAACCCATTTGCAAAAGTCTAGACTGTGTGCCAAATGTAAACACATCTGCTTCGTGTGGACATGCTAACCACTGGTCCGATAGTGCTCTTTTCTCAGTGAGTATTCAAATAAACCTGTCCCCATCTCTGTTCTCCACAGAAATGTTCATCTTGGCATGCTGAATTAATATAGGTACATCCAGGGTCTCTACAAAGATACGGGACGCTTTTAGGTAAAATGGAGCCCAGTTCATGTCTGTCTTACATCTCTGCACAAACCAACCCTTTACCTGTTGCGCAGCACAGTGGTGTTAAGGAGGAGGATCACATATTAGAAAGTAATGATTGAGAGAGATTTTAAGCTGAGCTACTTGTGACAGTGGTGCCAGTCATTTATACTGCAGTAACTTCAAGAGGTCACAATCAGATTTCTTCCTGCTGTGCTGAATGGTAGCACCCATCCTTTCCCACAAGTAACCTAAAATACGAGGTCCTGGTTTTGAAAATACTTGAGCAAATGCTTAAGCTTTCACACTTCTGGGCTTGATGGGACAAAACAAGTGCTAATATGGCAAAGGGAGGAACAGAGAGACAATAAAAAAATAAGTTGTGGCAGGAAACAATTTTTTGATCTGGTAAATTCAGCTACACAGTTTCTGGCACAGAGTACTCTGCAGCCCGGTGCTGTTTGGAGGCTTTTTGAGTAAGCATTTAAGTACTTGCTAAAACTTGACAAGGCAAGAGGATAAACCTGTCAGATATTTACCTGATGTGTTTGTGTCTTAAATCCCCACTTTTGTGTTTCTTTTTCCAGGTGAAAAACCATACAAATGTACTTGGGAGGGATGCACATGGAAGTTTGCTCGTTCTGATGAACTAACGCGGCATTTCCGCAAGCATACAGGAATCAAACCTTTTCAGTGCCCAGACTGTGACCGTAGCTTTTCACGTTCGGACCATCTTGCTCTTCACAGGAAACGCCACATGCTAGTCTGAATGTCTTCTGTCCTTGACTCCTGTCACTTTTTTTTTTCACACATGCATTTTAATTTGGATTCAGCTGGCCTGAATCTCTGAGTTTATACCATTAAAAGCTTACTTATGGTCAGTAACAGTTGTTATCTAACCCTTCTATGTCCTTGCCACGGGTCAGACCTAAAGAATGTGAACACTTCTGTTTTTCCCTCCTGGGGATGCTAAGCAAACCCTTTCTGCAGACAGTATGTTTAATGTGTTCCATTGTGAATAAGGGAATTTGTAAACTAACAGCTTTTGTTAGTTTCTTCTTATAATCAACCTAGCATATACTGATAAAGTAGTGTTATCCAATATCCAAAATGCTAGTCCTTGCCAGAGACTTTTATTTATGTGCCCCTAAGGGATACACTCTCATTTTATGCTCAACAATGCAATGAATGTTCGCTCCCAACCATGTTGATTTCTGCAATATGGTTAATTTAACAGTTTCAGAAAGGCACCTGATTCAGAAATCCCCTCTGCCCCAACAGTGAATAACACTGTAGAATTAAATCTAAGCAATACAATTACTCTACAGAAAGGTTGAGTCACAGTATCATCTACCCTAGTCAAGAAGAAAAATCGGCAGGAATTGGTCTATACATAATATTGTGCATCTAAACCAATGTCATCTGTCCTCTGTATTATAGTGTAGTATATGTCCTTGTTTTTACTGCATAATGCCCTGGTGGATTTGTTAAATGAAGACCTTGTGTGACACTGTATGTCTGGTTTCTGTGCAAGTGTATGGATGGAATGAACATGCACGGTACTCTCCTATGACATGGCATTAAATGTTATTCATAGAAACCTACTACACCTCATTTCAGGGGTATAGAGTATCCCTCTACAGTCACTCCCCTACATTTCCTCTACTCTAAATATTTTTTCTTTTTGCTGTACCTCAGAAAATAGAAATTATGTTAAAAATGCTTCGAACTGTATTGTTGTGAGTGCCACTTTAATACACTACCATATTTAAAATTATTAATCCACAATATTTTTATGAGAAGATGGCGTCAGGTGTGAAGCACTTCTGAGGATAAATTGAGTCACGTGTCTGTTTTGGATAAAAACTTACATGAAATCATCCATTTGGTAACTCGGATTTGTGACTCTGGCAGCCTCTCAATGCTAGGTAGACTAAGCTTTGCTGTGGATGTGTCTTAGTGCATTAAAATACCACATCAGCATGTCATAACTCCTATGTCAGCTAGCAAACACAACTCCATAGATAAAACAAACTGAATTCAAGCAACCTGCAGTTGACCCTAGAAATGTTCCTGTCTAGAAGCCTGCTGAAAAGCAGGTTTCTGTCTTCATTAGCTGGCAGGTTTTGTGGCACTGTAAGGAAACAGCACGTGTTTCTCTAGGCTCTTGCATACTAGTGTGTTTTTCTCCTTTTCCCTACATCATTCCCAGCAAATTAAACATACTAGAGTCAGATTTTTGTTTCTCTTGGAAAAACTCATTGGAGAATGGAGAGCTGAGAGGAGCAGGAGTTTCATAAAACTCGGAGAGGAGGCAGGTGGAGTGTCCATCTGCAGGTGGGTATATTTGAGCTTACGGAGCAGGTGGGCTGTGCTTCTACATGCCATGGAATCCAACAGTATCTCAATCAATCTTGCAGATGCAAGGGTTTGAGTGTGAAGAGTCTTCACTTGGTGGTAGTGTTTGCCAGTGTTTAACACCTGTTCTGCTGCCATTTGCATACCCATAGAATTAAAGAAGGAAAGGGTCTGCACTTGGAGAAAAACTCTCCTACAGTGATTACTGTGAAAAGCAAAGTGTTGTTCCAGTTGTGTAACAAATCTTACATGTGGGAATAAGGAACGAGCAATTTTATTTAAGGAATAGAGCCCTGAATGTGTGCTCTACTGAGGGGAGAGCGGGGTTTGCAAAGTGGGGCTGGGAGTGCTGCTGCAAAGCTTAATTGAGGAGGATCCATATGCTCTGTTGCAGCACCGTACATCCCCACCACTTCGCTAGGACTGAGGGGAGTTACGCCGGGTCTGTCTTGTAACTGGCCCTCATCTGCTTATCGATGGAGCTGAAAAACCTGGGAGGTGAATTGGTCTCTTTCTGGCTGGGTTGTTAATAACACTGAGGAGTTTACAGGAAAGAGAATTGCAATGAACAGCTGTTCTAGAACTGGGATTTTTGTTGAGTATTTTTATTGTCAGTGGTAGCAGAATTGGCCTCCTTCATTAGGCTCTAGGTGTTAATGGCAGTTCTATAAGTGCAGACACATCACTCTCTGGGAGGCTGTGTGGAGCCCCTGTAGCATCAGTCAGTCACAAGTCCACAGACATTTAGTATCCTCAGATGAAACCAATTCTCTTATAAGGAAAGAAGCAGATGAGATCCTGTATAATAAGCAGCTTTATGGCAACTGGTCCCATTTTTAGTTAAACGAATGCAAATCCATCCAATTTGGAATGTTTAAGGAACATTTCTTTCTAATGCTCTGTTTCTCTTTTAAGGCTTTCACAAAATGTTTTTTTGTTTGTTTTTTGTGGGTTTTTTTTAATTAGAAATCTAAAATCAAGTACCCTAAAAGCAATGCTTCTTTGTAACTGAAGAGTTACTTTGGAGAATTTAATCTAGGTTTTTTACCATGTTCATTCATTAGCTTATGTACCTTTTTCCTGAAAATATTTTTGCTAATGGTGGGGACAAATACAATGCAGATTCAATAGAACTTTAAAATATTTTTATCCATGTGCCTTGTGATTTAGGACAACAGAAATTTAAATATTAAATCTAAATATTTGAGATTATTTCATGTAAAAGCCTTGCCTATAGGATTTTTCACCTGTGTCTATGGTGTCTTTTTGTGGGATGTCAAAGAAGTCACAACAAATACACTTTCATCTTTCAGCTGAAAATGTGAATTTACATCCTAACTGGCTCATTGATTCATTTTAGCAAACTTTGATTTAAGGGATATCTTGTAATTTTTAAACACACACAACTAAATACTTTTTAAAGCCAGTCCTTCCACCTTTGCACTAAAGAGAAGCCAGTTCAGACAGACAGAAAACCCTAACGTGTGTATTTTAAAAACCCACCTCTTTCCCTAGCAGTATTGCGCCGTGCAGTGTGCAACAGGTAACACTGTTTTACTAAAATATGCCTGTTTAAGCCGTTTGATTATAACAAATTACTGGTTTCTAAGGCAATCACAAAAATCTAAGCAGGTATTGCTGTGTGTGGTTTTATTTAAATACACGCTGCCATTCTACAGTGGTATTTCTACTGCCACATCCTTTCCCAAATATGTTGTTCTCTCTGTCAAGGTTAGCTGTAAAAAATTACAAAGTATTTTACATATCTTAAGAGGGCTACACCAGTTTTCATTATATTTTACAGACATTAGCACTTTTTAAAATGTACTTTAAATATTAGAGGGTCAAAATAATCTTTCTGCTTAGCATCCCTCACCTGCAAATATAGCAGGGATGTTATATTTACTTTAATACTTGTATAAACTATGCAGAAATTTTTTAATAAAATGTAATATATTTTATAAGCTAATAAGGCTGAATGGGTAATTAAAGGTTTCTAGCGTGCATTACTATAACTTGCAAATATGGAGACATTCTGATAATCTTTTCTTACTAAAGATGTGAATGTTTGATGTACTTTCACTGTTTCTATTTTGGTAGTCCAATGGGAATTCAGTAATGACATTTTGTCATGTCAAACTGTGAACATAAATTTGTACTGTACAGTCCTCCTACTATATTTAGTATACAATACATGTGTATTATACTTGTTAATAAAACCCTCAGAATATCATTTGGGGTCCCGTCATCATGCGCTGGACAACAAAGAGCAATGACATGGATGGAAGGGTTGGGGGTATGCCCAGGGATTGCTGCTGGCTCCAGGGATTTTGCGTGGCTCTTCTGTAGCGCCCTGCCCCACAGCAGGACCGAGGACACCAGCAGGCAGGGCAGGAGCATCTGTAAGCATCTGCCCCTCTTCTATCTCCTGCGCCGTGGAGGAGCCGTGCCCAGCAGTGCGCTTGGTGGCAAACTCAAAAACAGTCCACCCACTCCTAATCAGGGCAGCATGCAGATCATTCACAGCTCTGGAGCATCAGGCATGCAAGCATGTGTATTTTCACCACTCTCCAAACTGGTGTCTGGGCCTTTCCCAGGCCTGGGGGCCAGAGCAGGCAGTGCAGATGCTGACTGCCAACACATGGATGAATTCTGCCTGCCTGGGGCACACCCACAGGCATGTCGAGAGACCAGGATGTGTAAAGCAGACTGAAGAGTGCCTTTTACTTCTTCACACCTTTTCAGGTGCCTGAAAAGAGTAAGCCCAGTTGAATTCACTGTTCATCTCATAACGCTTCCCCTTCCCACTGAGGTAATTGCATCAGGACGTTGGTGTCCTGCTGCCTGGGAGCCAGCAGATCAGCCTGGTGAGCACCTACACTGTGCCGTGGTGATATACACCAGGGAAAGCAGGTACAGCAGAAATGAGGCATAAAAATAAAACCCTGCAAACAGCAAACAAAATGTGAGAAAATGACCGGCTTGTGTATCTTGGCCTCCTGCCTGAAAGTAGGGGCTGCTCACTGTAGAGCAGGAGTCAGCACTCTCATCCTGCTGTCGATTTAGTGAACCAGCCACTGGCCCAGCGCAGGGCTGATCCTGGCCCGCCTTCTCTAGCCCACACCTGCACGAGGCTCCGGCATTTGCTGGGCCAATGTGGTTACTGATTGCCCTTTTCCTAAGAGGCAAAACGCACGGTGTGTGTTCCAGCATGAGTAATCATTTTCAGGAAATATTCACTGATCATTTAATGGGCCACTGGGTGTCAGCCTGGGGCTGAGAAAAAGGTAAAGTTTCAGTTTACAGGACTGATGTAAGAACATACTTCTTTTGTCAGAGTTAAAAACCGAAGCTGTTCCCTCTATCTTACCTTCTAGCACTGGGTCAGACCCTGTCATGCACAGAAATCTGCTCAAGGAATCACGACTAATCTTGTCTTTACTGCAATTTTTAGCCATAAAAACACATTTAATAAATCCTCTACAATTAAAGTTCTGGTCTAGCTGAACACTAGCGCAGTCAATATATAATGTTGCTTTCACGTGTGTTTCCAGGCCTGTGAGTCAGTGAGAGCAGCACGACACCATTTTAATAACTATGGACATTAGCATGACAGTATTTCAAGAGTTCAGCCAGATACTCGTGTCCTGTAAGGCTTGAAAACTTCTCCAGAAAAATCTCTATGAACAACTGAAAATAAAAATCTTCAATAGCACATTGCATCATAAAAACCTGTGAAAAAAGAATTTGCTACATTGGGCCAAACAAAAAATAATCAGTATTTTCTGTACCCTCCGACGAGAAACAGAGTTTCAGGGAAGAAGGAAATGAAAGTTCCGACAGAGAAGTGTTGAGAAACACTGTCAAATGCTAACTCTAAAATAAATAAATAAATAAATCTGCTTTAGGAAAGGAACTCAGAAGGATATTTTAAGCAGCTATAGGTTACTGTACTGTAGGTAAATAACTGAGATAATGTGCATGAAAGATTTGTGAGGTGGGAAGGACAAAGTACAAGGGGGTGTTACAGGGTAAGTATCCAAACCAACGTACTTGGCAGGCTTCAGAAACCAAATTATTCCTTTCACACCTACCTACAACTTAGGTTTCAGAAGAGTCTTAAAGATGAGGGACTCTTCCGTGGCCCAGATCCTGTACCTTATTTAGGACATAAAACCCAGGCTGCTGATGCATTGCATTTACAGAGACCGGAGAGCCTGATCTGAGAAATTTTACTTCCTCTTTTCTTGTCTGGTAAACAGGACAGAGTATGTGCCTGTTGAAACGTTACCACAAAGTGTGAATGCTAATCATGCCCTTGGACTGGGAGGGGAAGAAGTCTCTCAGGAAGGAGGGGCACAGGTTTTCTGGTAGTGTTCTGCTCTGTAAAGCACAAAGGAGGCCTGGAGAGGTAGCGGCTGCAAAACTCTGAACCAGCTTAATGTGTGCTGGCCTTTGTGACCGAACAGTTCCATAAGTAACCGAGAGCTGTATAGCACACCAGCCTTAAATTATAGACAGATGTAACTCTGGCTGCAGCTGAAATAAAGTCACTAAGGCTTAGCCAGGCAGCTGCCTAAGAGCAGACAGTGATGTTCCAGGGGGAGTGAGGAACCTGCACCTAGAGGGATGCTGTACGATTGGGAAAAACCTGTTAAGAAGGAAACATCACAGCTCCAGGGGTGTATTCAGGCTATAGCCCCAGGTTTAACATCACTGCTTCTGTGGAAAGCCCCTTGCAGCCTGCTGCAACTGGGTGGCTGGCACACGTGATGCACTTTCAGCAGCACCTGGCTGTGCCCCATGCCCTTGGCCATTGTGTT
>VZRW01012407.1:31796-52868 GCA_013398125.1 Aegotheles bennettii
GCAGCACAACCTTCTGGTGTGTCAGCCACTCCTCCCAGTTTAGTGTCATCAGCAAACTTGCTGAGGATACATTCTGTACCCTCATCCAGGTCGTTGATGAAGATATTGAACAACACCGGTCCCAGTACCGACCCCTGAGGCACTCCACTAGTCACAGTCCTCCAACCAGACTCTGCCCCATTGACCACAACTCTCTGACTTCTTCCCTTCAACCAGTTCTTGATCCACCTCACTACCTGATCACCAAACCCATACTTTATCAGCTTATCTACGAGGATGCTGTGGGAGACAGTGTCAAATGCCTTACTGAAATCGAGATAAACCACATCTACCGCTCTACCATCATCTATCCACCTAGTTATTTCCTCATAGAAGGCTATAAGGTTGGTCAAACATGACTTACCCTTGGTAAAGCCATGTTGACTACTCTTAATGACCCCCTCATCCTTGATATGCCTAGAGATAGTGCCAAGAACAAGTTGTTCCATCACCTTACCAGGGATGGAAGTGAGGCTGACCGGTGTTGGGTTGCCATGAGGCACAAGTGACTCTCAGGGTAGAGTAAAGCCTTCCTGATTCAAACTCCTGCAGAGCACAAAGCTGCTCCATGTCTTTGGACATCCCCTCATCATGAAGACCCACTTTTCCAGCATGCTGCATCCACCAGCTGCCACAGAAGTACTGAGAATTCAGCAGCCCTTTGTAAGGTACACAAAGAAAGTTTGGTCCTGGCTTTGGGAAAGGGGAAATCTCAGTTACGTGTTATCAAACAAGTCAGTAGCCAACTTCTCTCCACCTAAAATTAAAATTTAGGAGAGATGTTTAGCCCTTTCCAAAGGCCTACATTTGGAGCCAGGCACCCAGCATCCTACCAGGACACCCAGTTAACCTGGGCTGGCAGCTGGGCGCACAGCGGCACCTCAGCAGCTTTGAACACCAGGAAGCTGCCCTGCAGCTACCCGTCCACTGCTTCATCTGGCTACCACCACACACACTGGTCAGGTGCTCAGTCACCGCCTTGGCGAGTGTCAAGGACCACATCCTCTTAACGGTCTGCTCACCTCATGTGCCACTCACGGCTTCGCATTGCCATTAAGTGGCAAGTATAATTACACAACTTCCCATCACCAGTGACACGACACCAGGAAGTTTAACAACAGATAAAAAATGACAGGTCTATTAGATTGTCAAATTAAATCCAAGCACAGCAAATGATTAGATGTCTCCTGTCAACACATACCATTAGTTTAATCAGTTTGATTTTAGCAGGGAAGTTATTTCCCAATGAAGAATTACTCCTTTTTCACCTACACGTTGACCCTCAGCACCTGCTAATAAAAGGACAAGGTAACAGTGTTCACTGAATGTCTGGAGATAAAAGCAGATTTACCTCCAAACATCAAGCTTCTGAGTTTAAATACTTAATAAATTACCTAACTGAGTGACAGTTCTGGTAATACCACTCTTTCTCAGTGGTTGTGCAAGTTCTGCTTCCTACTGTTCACTTGCAGCATTGTCAATTTGCTATAAATATGAGGGGGTTTCCCATTACCATCAAGTAAAATGTATTCTAAATACCTATAAAACTACATTATAATGTAGGTTACTTATTAGCTGATGCAATAAAATATATTTTGTAATTTAACAGAATTACAGTGGCACACTGAGGGAATTTTTTGTAATGAAATGGTAATAGATTGGGGCATCTTGTTTTTCTTTGCCCTCTTACAGCTGAAAAACTTCATAATAAGAAAAATATACTGAAATATATAACTATGTTATCGAAAACAGGAAAAACAAGCAACCAAATATACCTTGATATGATCATAGCAGAAAGGAGCAATATTATAATACTATAAAAATGTAATAAGTTCAGATATTAACTATTATTCTGAAGATAATGAAAAATTAATTTGATTAAATCATGAATTGGTAGGTAACTCTAGCCAGGTGGGAATGTTTAGTAGAGCAAAGGAAGAGGAATATTAAACAGGGATTAATGGCTCCAATTTTCCGCTCTTATCCAGAAAAGTCTCAGTCTGTGATGAAGGTAAAGATGACCAGAGGGTAAACAAGCTCATAAGAAGGCCCAGTGAGGTCTGAAGGTATAGGGATACTGTTGACATTGACTATACCAATGAAGAGGGAAGAATATAAACAAGAATTTTCTTCATGTTATTTAATTAAACCCAAGGAAGCAGATCCCTTCCACCTTAACCACACAACATCCATGTCATAACAAAGATTAAATGCATGCCTTGGTGGTCCCAATGACATTGAACCAACCGCTACTTTTATTACTTCAGAATATGACCATAACCAATGGGAAAAGTCCAAAATAAAGGCAACACAAGTCTAGAAAAATCAGTGTAATCACTATGAAAATGTCTCTCTCCATCCCTTTGATGATGATGGGCAAATACAGAAGACTTCTGACTACTTTCATGACTAGAATAAGCAATAGCAATTTCTGTATGTATCACAATTACATCTTGACATAAACAAGGAATACTGTAACAATAAAAATTTGACGAACACAATTTAATACTCTAGTCAGTTATTCACATAAGAACTTACACTACTAGTAGAAGTAACATCACTCTGCTCTTCATTTGCTTCAACCAATATTGGCAGGTTAATGCTAATAGCTGCCCTCAGGTTAGCCCAGAAAAGGGCACGCTTGCTCCTCTCCTTCGGCCACTCCAGGTACGTTCGCTTTGCCATGAGAGCCTTCAGCTTGTGATACCTGGCAGGGATAACATACGGGGGGATCGGCTCCAGCAAAATGAGGATCAAGCTGTTGGAATTCTCACTAAATAGTTTGTGATGAGCAAAGTACAGCTCATAGTGACACCACTCGCTCTGCACAAAGTTGGGAGACAACACAAAGATTGACCTGTAGCTCTGCTCAATGCAGTTAATGATGTTCTCCACAATGCTCTTGCCGGGGATAAAGTTCCTCTCATGCTGGCACAGTTGTACACAGCCCTCCCCCTTCTCCAGGTTCGGGATCAGCTCGTTCTTCACCCACAACGAATCGTGCTCGCTGTAGGAAATGAACGCATGAAACTGCAGAGCGGTCTCCTGCTCTTCAGGGTGGTTGTGCCGAGCTCTCCGCTTTGTCTGCGTCCACTGCCACATCATCCGCACGTACCACGGCACATCCAGGTAGATGCACAGAAAGGCCACCACAGCCACCAGCACCAGCGTCAGCAGCAGAGCTGTCACAAGCAGGAGTGTTGTGTTGCAAGCCAGTTCCGACAGGTGGAAGTCCTTCAGCTGCGTTCCTCGCAAGTTTTCTGGGTACTCACACACGTATGCCACCGGCCAGCCAGCCAGCTTCCCCCCAGACTGCCTCTCCAGGCGGATAAAGTCTTGCAGGTCACACGAACACTTGAACGGGTTCTGCCCAGCTTGCAGCTCCCTGACCCTTGGGCAGCTCTGGAAGAAGTCGGCAGGTGGGGTCAGGATTGAATTCATCTCCACATTCAGGAACTCCAAGGACGTAAAGCCGCTGCACACTGGCAGGTCAGCCAGCCTGTTTGATGCCAGGTTCAGCTCTTTCAAGGATTTCAGCTCAGCCGTCCCCCTGGGGACACTGGTGATCTGGTTGTTTTGCAGGTCGAGCTTTTTGATGTTGACTGGCAAGCACTCAAACACGGAATCCGTCAACTGATTTGAGGACAGGTCCAGCTCTGTCAGAGACTCAGCCCATTGGCATTGCACATCAGCTCCGTCATGATGCAACAAGTTGTTGCTCATGTCCAGATATTTCAGTGATTTCATAAGGCTGGTCATGAAGCTTACCCTGCGGAGGCTCTCAAATTTATTCCTCTGCAAAATAAGTACTTTCAGATCTGTCAGAGTGCCACAATTCTGGAACAACTCATCTGTCAAGGCATTGTGAGAAAAATTTAAATACTGAAATGAGCTTGTTCTATTGGGGCAAAGCATGTGTGGCATATATGCATCATATATTGTCAAATTGGCAATATTCATCTCTGAAAACTGTCTGTATAGAATCTCCTGGTTGAAATAATAAAGCTTATTACGAACATGCTCCAATGTCAGTGCTTTCATGGGGTCACCCAAAGAGATTAATCGCTCCAGAGAATTTAATAAAGGTAGAACTTCTTGTTCATTCAGCACCCCCAGTGGTCCCCGAAAAGTCAAATTTCTCACAGTCAAATGCTCCACAGGTGAATACCAAATAAGTAGGAAAATTTGCAAAATAATAGCCCATTGTAAGTCCACAGTGTCAAGCATCAGAGCTGTTGTCTTTATTTTCTTCAGAAGCATTAAAGAAGGATGAGGGAAATCTTTGTAACTCAAGGTATATCTTAAATTAACTATGTTTAAGTTTTCTGACATGCTCATTCCATCATACAAGAGGAAAAAACTGAAGTTTTGGTTTGATGCAAAAACAATGTGGAGGCTCCTTGTATTTAAAGCTGTCAGACTCTGAGGCTCATACAGAGAAAAGTCTTCCAAGGTTAGGAAGACAGTGTGCAGCTCCAAATGCATGATATACCTGAAGTCTGTCCTCCGTATCATAGTGGCACTTATTCCTAGGTACTTCAAATGAAAC
The DNA here is from genome assembly GCA_013398125.1 of Aegotheles bennettii. Classification (NCBI taxonomy): domain Eukaryota; kingdom Metazoa; phylum Chordata; class Aves; order Caprimulgiformes; family Aegothelidae; genus Aegotheles; species Aegotheles bennettii. The sequence continues at coordinate 36,385 of VZRW01012407.1, forward strand.
ATCTTCCCAAATTCCTGACAGATGGGCAGGGCAGTAAACTTATTGAAAGAAAGATCTAAATGCCTAAGATATGCAAGAGTCTGACAGTAAACTTTTAAAATGTTATTATGAGATAAATCTAAGTATTCTAAATCTTCATTAAAAATGAAGTCAGTAAAGTCAAGCTCTGTAATTAGATTATGAGAAAGATTTAATACTTGAAGGTCAGAAAGAGAAATAAACTCTGAGACACTAAGTCCAGAGATCCTATTATGTGATAAATCTAATACGTGAGTATGGACTGGAATGTTTTTTGGAACATTAGTTAGCAAACTGCTTGAATAATTTGCAATAAATTCATTTTCCACAGTTGGCTGGATATTATTCCATAGCATGAATGTAAAGACACAAGTAAAAACATAGATATTTGTATGGGTTCTCATTATGCTTTCCAGGTCTATCTCACTTTTTCAGAAACAGAGCAGCATATCTTTGTTTTCTGTTCAATATGTCTCAGTGACGAGCCCAGCCCTATGAAAAGAAAGCACATGGGATTTGTTGAAATTTTTGAACTATTGAATTTGCTTTTTATTGCTAAAATAAAAATCACATCAAAATTTATGTAATAAAAATTTTATTGTTACATACTCTTGTTCTAAGTTCTTATCAATCCTCCTCAGTCCCATTCTTTCATTTCAATTATTGATTTTCTTAGTTAAGTAGAAATTAATTCCTTTATAATGGGAGGAATACAATTAGTGATTTGTTAAAAAAATACAGAGATGTTAAGAAATACAAATTTCTCCACAATCTTGAAAAACACAAAACTGGAACAGACAGACATCAATGCATTTAGGAGTAAAGAACACAACAAATTTGTTGTGTTCTCCTTTTGCTCTTTCCCTGCTTCCCATATCCACACACATTTGGGGACAGAACACCAAAAGCCCCACAGACCCTCAAAGGAACCAGTGAAAAGCAATCTCTTCACTCAGAAGAGCCAAAGGATATTCTTCTTCACACTCCAAAGACACAGGACACAACCATGCATCCCCCTCAGGGTCAGGCGATCAGAGAAGCTGATCAGCTTTGTCATTGCTACAGCACAAAGACATAAGGGCCCATTTTTCCAGTAAGCCAAGAAGCTCGAGGAGGAATTACACTGTCTCATGAATATTGTAGTGCCAGTCTGTCCAAAAGCATACTAACAGGAAAAACACAGAATAACCGGACACTACGTATGAAGCAGCAGTACCCAAAATCTGACAGAAAACACTTTGTACTTCCAAAGACTCCAGGATTTCCTAGGTGTCCTAGGAAATTTCCTGTGTTTTCCAAATTACCCCACAGTTGCAACTTGACAAAGAATGGTGAGGGACAGTATGTCTAGTTAGATCTAAAGATCAAAACCCCTGGGAGGGAAAGATTTGTGGATATGGAAAATGGTCCAGTAGAATTAATATATGGTCATGTCTAGCAATAGCCTACATAGATTTGGAGAGGCATGAGTTCTGTCATGACAAAGCATGACTTCAGCATTACTCTCTTGTCATCAAGCATTTAACACAACACACAGACAAGCAACTCATAAACTGTTTCAGGAGGAAAATCGCCCCATTTTTTTTTTCCTGTGCTGATTTTGTTTGAAAAAAACCAAAGTTTTAAAATTCTGCCCCTGAGTAATCTTTTGTTAAAACCCAAAAAGCCCTATTTTTTCAGTTCTAGGTTATAACATGCATTAGTCCCCAATAATTCAACTGAATGATATTAAAACTCATCCATTTCCCTCCAAGTCTCCTACCAAGCTTCATCAAGTTTTCTTTCAAATAAGTGAAGCAAAAATATATGTAATTAACATCACCAAAACCAATAAAAGAATAAATCAATAAAGTGTAAATTTCTACCTCAATGGAATCCAACTGAAAGGTCAAATTCTGTCTTCAGACACTTGTGCTAGGATATCTGAGTACATAACAGAAATGAAACTGGGGTGATTGGTCGAGTACGATATCACTCACAAGAAGAACCAAGATGAGGAAATCACCCAGCTTCCTTCAAAGAGCAGCTGACCCTGTTCTTCAGAGTTCAGGCTGGTTAAGGACCTCTAGAATCAAATAAACTTTGATGTGGAACTACCTAAAGGAACTTCCCTGTGGACAAAAGGGATGTCAGGAACAAAGCAAGAAATTTTCTGAAAGGAATAAGAAACAGTGGTCCATGCTTCATTGATGGATGGGTTTTAACTTACTGTTCATGCTATGCTATACACTGCAAGAAGGGATGATTTACCCTGTACAGCACTGGCGTGTCACAGTCAAAGAATAAAGCAGATACGTCTAGCAAAACAATATTAAGGATCAATGGTTAACACTCTAACATTATTGAATTAGAGTTGGCTGAGAATTAAAATTACTGTACCAAGCATGATTTTTACTTTCTTATTTGTTGAAATTCAACATACAGATGAGCATTTTCACTGAAATTTCAAAATGCAAGAGTATCTTCCATCAGTAAAGAAACACCAGCACCTGAGATTTGATGGAGTCCAAAATACATATAATAAAAAGAAAAAATATAAATAATCAAGCAAATACAACCCACCTTTTGTGAGTGGAATTCATCTCTGATTGAAGAACCAGCAAAAGACCTCTACATCTTCAAAGCAGAATTTCAAACATATGTAATCTTCAAGCTGGGGAATCTCACATGAGTTGACAGTTGCTTCCTCAGGAAGTAGAAAGAACAGGGTTTTCTTATAAAGGCTGTATAACGCTAAGAATTAATCAAACTTCCCTACAATACCGGTATTATGAGCACAATGAAAGGAAACTTTGAACAGTCCAGACTTGAAATACATTTTCTTCTGTAGTATTTACATAACTGTACAGTTTGGGCAGAAATAAAGTTATCTGCAGTACAGAATATTCACCTAAGCAAGACTGTTAAAATAATTCTGCATTTCTGATTTCATGTCTGCTTCTGAAGGTTACACAGATGTTCTAGAAATTCACCAACTGTATATCCTCTTTTGCTCACACAGAAAAGAGGAAGCAGAACCCTCACCATCAACTTCTCTTCATATCAAAATCTCTTGCAGAGCTCTACCCTGTTAAATTTTCCTCAGCAAGCAGACTAATTAATGTAGCACACTGACAGATCTCAAAAGCTAGTAACAGGGGCAAACTGGCACAGTCCAAAACCTTTACAGGTCAGTCATTTTTACACTAGAGACACCTCGGATGGTTATCAGGGATACCCAACATTGCAGCTTTCTTCAAAAAAAATCATGAAAACAGGAGTATAGAGAATATTTGCTATGATATGAAAGCTGAAAAGAAGCCATGAAGAACACAGCAATACAGGGCAATCTGGGAATGGATGAATCCAATAAAGCAGCCATTCAATTAAAGTCTTGAACAGGAACATGAGCCAGGCAAGCAAATCAACAGAGCAGAGAGTGAGAGCATTGCAAAGGCAGATGTAAATTACCAAAACCAACACCTCAGCCCGATAAGCCTCCAAACTAATACAGCATGCTTCAGTAACATAAATTAGCATGGAATAAAGAAGTTGAGATGAATAAATGAATGAAGATTTATTTAATCTTAATGAATTTTAAGATTAAATTCATGAAGTATGTAATGAATTCTTAAGTATGAGCAAACTAGGTGGAGAGGGTGCACCTGGGCCCATTCTGAACTCAGTCTAGAGCTTACTCCATCCCATAAAACTGTGCCGTGGAGGAAAGTGGAAGGCAAGAAGGGATTCAGCTAAAGAAGCTGAGAAGTATGAAAATCTATTCTAGATAGCAGTGCCAGTTGTATTTCAAGCTTGCATTAGATCCCTTGGAAATCTTTCTTTTGCAATTACCTTTTCATTTTTGTAAAAAAGAATTTAACCCTTTGCTTTACTGAAGGAAAATGTCTGTGTTTCATTTTGAGATCAATAAGTAAGATAGTCTGAACTGAAACCGTTTGACTTTCCTCAGTGCAGTGAATCTGAGTAATACTGAGAAAACTCTGAGACATCTATGACCCAAGACAAGACTGGAGATCATCAGTACTTCTCAACAAGCAGCAAGAGTCTGGTTGTCAGTTGATGTCTTGTCTTCAAGTTAAAGGAGAAATTTCCGTTGCTGGGCATTAATCCATGAAAATTAATAGACTAAGGCACTTGTTGACAGAACAATAATATCACAATCAAATTGACAACTAAATGTTATTTTTACCAACCAATTCAGCAAAATTTTGTTTGGGGCTGGTTTCAGTTTAACTAATTGTTTTGCATGATAGGCAAAAACTAAAATGCAGTGCATTTCTGTTCATGCATCCTGACTGTACCTGCTAAGCACCAGCCTTTCCATACCCAGCATGTGTATGTGTACACTCATGCAGACACCTTGTTCCACTTCTGAAGTTTATACTGCTGGGATTTTTTGTAGTTGATACTATCAATGAGAAACTTCACAAACAGCCTTTCCTCCAGGTACATTTCACACTTCTGCTTGTATGTTGTGATTACTTACCCAGAGAGGAACCACAGCTACACTTGGCTGGGTATCAGAAACCATTCAGGACCAGCACTATGCCCAAAGGTGTGAAGAATCTCTCCAACTGGAACTGCAGAAGGGAACTTAGATGTGTGAAACACTGAGTTAAAACATAGCCAGAGCAGATGGACTCATCCAATCACTCACGAAGAGTTAATACAATTATTAAAGGTTGCAAAGCCAGTGTTTGGTCATATCAAAGACCTTATCTTCAACTGCAACTCTCATTGTAACAACTTAACCCTGTGTGTCAAGTAGGCAAAACAAGTGCTAAATGCCTCTCAAAGTGAGCAGAGATTGTATTACATTTATGACCAAGTCTATTTTGCTTGGGCATAAATAGACACAGGAAGATCCAACTGGTAACACAGAGCTACCTTGCAGAATACAGAACTTTCTCAATTATTGGTTTATCAATAGTGCTTCCTCCTGACTGAGCAGTGACTACAAATGAGCATTACAGTCAACCTTAGTAAATGGTTTTGAAAGTAAAGCCAAGCAAATTGAAGCCCTGAGGCTTCACAGGTTTTAAGACACAGGTTTTACAGAGGTTTGGAGCCTTCCCCTCAGCAGAATGCCTCACCTACCCCAGAGCCCCATTCTCTTCCCTCGAGCACCTTTCCTTGCTCTAACGCTCTGCAGTTGAGCTTCAGTGCTGATGCTTTGTAGCATTTCTAAAGCTAAAAAAGAGCCAAGCCCCCAGTAAGGCAACCCACATTGCATCGGGACTCCCAGTCTGTCGCAGTTCAGTTTCCTTTATACTACACACCAATTAAATATACATAAAAACATTTAAACTTTGGCTTCATTCTGCACATTTTCTAGGTTTTGGAGGGTGTTCAACTCCCATGTTATCAGTTTTGTATGCTGATATTATTATGTATGTAAAAATAGCGTTCCTTCTAGTCACCGAGGTGACTAGTCAAATGCCAGGAATTTGCTCTGATATGGTATCTGACATCAGGATATATTTTCACACTCCCTTTTCCTGCTACCTGGAGTGCATACTGCGTTCAGTGCAGAACCAGCTGCCAACTCACAACACCAGGGTGCACAGAAAAGGGTAGCTGCTTTCCAAAATGTGCAGATAAAGTGGCTGACAGGGCTGTGAGACTAGCACATGGTCCCATGCAAAGAAAAAACTTCTTCTTGGACTAAAACTGGTTTTATAGAAAGTGTTCAGAGTAGCTGTTTGAAATATTCTGATATGCAGCACTTGAGAAACTCATTCTTTCCAGTGGAATCAGAGAAACTAGATGCAGTAATTCACTGCATGAGTACCTGTTTTGTCAATTATCTGGCATATAGCATGGGCAAAAATCTAATAGTATGTGGGCTTCTGGTTCCAAAGTACAAGTTTTAATTGATCCCCATGCTCGTTACAAGTCTCCATTTCCAATATTTTTCACAAAAGAATTTTGGACATATACCAGAAATCTGTAATTATATACTTCTGCTTGTGATCATATCAGCTACATTGCCAGAGGTCACATAGTTCTCAAGCACTTTCCAAGCACACCCCTGCTAAAAACTTCCACTCCTGAAAGAAATAATTTCTGGCAATGGCTGTGTGCTCTCACCCGAGTAACAGGAAGGATTCCTGGTGCACTCTCTGACTTTCAGAGGGTTTCCCTGTCCTCCAGCCAACAGAAGAAGCCATATGAGTTCTTAAAGCTTCGTGCACAACGGGGGTTTAACTGTATTACAGAAGTTTCAAGGGCTGCTGACCTAAAACTCTGAGGCTTTTGAAGAAAATTTTCAAGCAAGCCACTGTGTAACCATCCAGCTGTTCCTGGTTGTGTGAAAGGGACAGGCAAACCAAGTTAAGTCTGTTCATCTTCAGTTTTCTAAGGCTTAAATGAGTCATTCTCTGAAGCTGGAGGGGGAGGAAGCACAGAAAACATTTATTTCTGCAGTTCTGAATGAAACGCCTGCAATTTGGTAACATGTGTGTTATATTAATTTTGAGGCTAAGTGGGTTGAGAGAGCTAAAGGTGTTAAATTTGCCCTTTTCCCTACAGATAGTTAAACAGCCACTTACAGTTCAAGACTTCAAGTCAAGAGATCTCAGCCTGCTTAAACCTCAGGCAAAAAAAAATAATCAAAATTAAAATCTTTTATTAATAATAATGGAAGACAAGAATGGGATAAAATGCAAACATTCCATACTAAATGAGGATTTCATCTTGACATCTCTTCTCTCATCTTCATGTTGAAATATAGGAAAACTTCCTGCTTGCTTGTCATCTAAGTGCTATTCCAGACAGCAAACACTTCCCCTTCTGCAGGCAAAGAGGAAGTTTGCTGTGATCATCTTTAGCAGCTGTGAATGTTTTCAGAGCCCAGCCATGTTTTCTTGAAGGCAAAACAGGACAAGCACAGGCAGAGGGGCCCGATGTATCTCTACAAAGGAGAGCAAATATTGTAAATGTAGCTTGTCTTTCTGTCTCTGCAAATAGAGGATCTTACCTGCTCTCCCAAGACCTGGCAAATTTTTTCAGCTTCTGACTGTTTATTGCTTTTCTGATCAGAACTGATAGCTGTGCTGTAAAAGACACTTTCAGCTGAAAAGGACAGACTCTTTTAATAATAAGCATAAAGTAAGATACATGGGTGAGAAAAAAAAAGGTAGAAAGCTAAAAAAGAGCATGATACAGAAAAGTCAATAGTTTCTTGAGATATAGCCAATGATGATGAAGGCAGTTCTGTTACTGCAGACAGATACTCTCTCAGTCCCTCTGGTCAGGGTAGCTCTCAGGATCAAAAAGGTACCAAGACTCTATCAGAGGATGGGAATTAGAGCTCCGATTGTCAATTCAGTGCTTCTTCCTCACAGCAGTGCCAAACTATGAGCCCCAAAGGTGAGGTAACTTATCTTTCCTTTTTCTTTTCTTTTTTTTAAAAAAAGAAAAAAAGAATAAAACCCAAAACTTTTCCTCCTCACTCATGCCTCCTTTGTGGCATGGCCATTTTTGTCCAACTGTGCTGGATGTTCACAAAGTCTTGTATCTGGGTCCTATCCTTTTAAGCTTCACTGAATCTGAGAGAACACGACCCAGGAAACATCTCAAACTCTGGACTTCTAGACATCTTCTTAAGATGCCTGATTTTCTTTCTTGCAAACTAATTTTAGCAAAAGAGGTCCTGTGACCAAGCTGCCTAAGCCTTGTGATGAATGCAGCTCTGCAAACTCTCCAGCAACTCAAGCATTCTTCCACACGACTACACCAATTGCTCCAGATTTTATTCTGCTGAGAAAAAAAATCATTACAGTCTTTCAAGCTATATTTCAAAATCCATATCCAAACCCATGTGTGATTTGCTCTCTCTGTACCAATTTCAAGAGACTTCCAGTAAGGTGAGTTGAATTTTGCCCACAGTTAGGAGGTAGCACAGACAACTAGGTAGAAACAAGGTTCTGTAACAAGTCAAATACATTGACAACCAATGGAAATCAAAGTATTTATTGCTTCACCAAGAAAAACAGAATAAGCTCCATTAGAAAGATTCTTAAACTGTTTCCTCACACCTCTTTCCATCAGACATGGGCAGGTTAATGCTAATAGCTGCCCTCAGGTTAGCCCAGAAAAGAGCACGCTTGCTCCTCTCCTTCGGCCACTCCAGGTACGTTCGCTTTGCCATGAGAGCCTTCAGCTTGTGATACCTGGCAGGGATAACATACGGGGGGATCGGCTCCAGCAAAATGAGGATCAAGCTGTTGGAATTCTCACTAAATAGTTTGTGATGAGCAAAGTACAGCTCATAGTGACACCACTCGCTCTGCACAAAGTTGGGAGACAACACAAAGATTGACCTGTAGCTCTGCTCAATGCAGTTAATGATGTTCTCCACAATGCTCTTGCCGGGGATAAAGTTCCTCTCATGCTGGCACAGTTGTATACAGCCCTCCCCCTTCTCCAGGTTCGGGATCAGCTCGTTCTTCACCCACAATGAATCATGCTCGCTGTAGGAAACGAACGCATGAAACTGCAGAGCGGTCTCCTGCTCTTCAGGGTGGTTGTGCCGAGCTCTCCGCTTTGTCTGCGTCCACTGCCACATCATCCGCACGTACCACGGCACATCCAGGTAGATGCACAGAAAGGCCACCACAGCCACCAGCACCAGCGTCAGCAGCAGAGCTGTCACAAGCAGGAGTGTTGTGTTGCAAGCCAGTTCCGACAGGTGGAAGTCCTTCAGCTGCGTTCCTCGCAAGTTTTCTGGGTACTCACACACGTATGCCACCGGCCAGCCAGCCAGCTTCCCCCCAGACTGCCTCTCCAGGCGGATAAAGTCTTGCAGGTCACACGAACACTTGAACGGGTTCTGCCCAGCTTGCAGCTCCCTGACCCTTGGGCAGCTCTGGAAGAAGTCGGCAGGTGGGGTCAGGATTGAATTCATCTCCACATTCAGGAACTCCAAGGACGTAAAGCCGCTGCACACTGGCAGGTCAGCCAGCCTGTTTGATGCCAGGTTCAGCTCTTTCAAGGATTTCAGCTCAGCCGCCCCCCTGGGGACACTGGTGATCTGGTTGTTTTGCAGGTCGAGCTTTTTGATGTTGACTGGCAAGCACTCAAACACGGAATCCGTCAACTGATTTGAGGACAGGTCCAGCTCTGTCAGAGACTCAGCCCATTGGCATTGCACATCAGCTCCGTCATGACGCAGCAAGTTGTTGCTCATGTCCAGATATTTCAGTGATTTCATAAGGCTGGTCATGAAGCTTACCCTGCGGAGGCTCTCAAATTTATTCCTCTGCAAGATCAACTTCTCCAATTGAGTTAATTTGTCACAGTTTTGAAAAAGAAGATCTGTTAATTCGTTCTTTAAAAAATTTAAGTATCTAAAGGGACTGTCAGACGAAGGACACAGCATATGTATCATCTCTGATTCAGCTATTGTCAAGGCTGCAATATTCATGTTTGCAAATATTTTGTATAGGTGATTTTGTATGAAATACCGATCTGTGATTGTAACTTTCTTCATTGTCAGTGCTTTCATAGAGGTACCTGAATAGTCAAAGTCACAGCTGAAGATGTTTGACAACTGTGTTACACTGTTAATATTGAAGTATTCAATGGATGAGTGCCATACAGTCTGAAGAATTTCAATAAGAGCATTCCAGTTCACTAACACATTTGTCAGTGTCAGATTTTGTAAACTGGAGCCTTGTTTGAAATTAGATAACAAAGCTATTAATTTTTTTACATTGTAATTTGTGATTTCTGACAATGACAGGCTTTCTGTAGTGTTTTGTACCACAACCCAGTCAAAATTAGATTTGGAGTGACTATTTGTATACACAGGTGGCAGGGTGTTGATTTTTTTGTCAGAACTATTTTCTGGAGAATCATTTGAAACAGATCTAAAGAGTTCATTTTCCACAGAGAGGCTGACATGGTTCCAAAAAGTTAATGCAAACAGACACTTGTAAAGAAAACAGTTTCCGAGATATCTCCTATTTTCTGTCATATTGGTTTCTGGATCCGTGGAGATGCTCAATACTTTTCTTATCTATCCATCTTTGTTTTAATCCTGTAGCAAAAGAAACAAATAAAACCAAAACCCAGATAGTATCATTAACAGAATCCCAAAATAGCTTAAGTTGGAAGGGACATTAAAGGACATCTAGTCCAACTCCACTGTCATGGGCAGGGACATACCCCACTAGACCAGGTTGCTCAGGGTCACATCTAACCTGGTCTTGAATGTCTCCAGTGATGGGGAATCCACCACCTCTCTGGGCAACCTCTTCCAGTGTTTCACCACCATCGTGGTGAAAAACTTCTTCCCTGTGTCTAAGCTAGATCTACCCTCCTTCAGTTTAAAATTGTTACCCCTCGTCCTATCACAACAGGCTCTGTTAAAAAGCCTGTCCCCATCTTTCTTATAGCCCCCCTTTAGGTGTTGAAAGGCAGCAATGAGGTCTCCCTGGAGCCTTCCCTTCTCCAGGCTGAACAACCCCAACTCTCTCAGCCTTTCCTTGAAGGACAGGTGTTCCAGGCCTCTGGTTGTTTTTGTGGCCCTTCTCTGGACTCATTCCAACAGGTCCATGTCTTTCTTGCTCTGAGGGCTCCAGAGCTGGACACACCACTCCAGGTGGGGTCTTACCAGAGCAGAGTAGAGGGGCAGAATCACCTCCCTCGATCTGCTGGCCACATCCCTTTTGATGCAGTCCAGGATACAGTTGGCCTTCTGGGCTGTGAGGGCACATTGCCGGCTCATGTCCAGCCTTTCATCTACCAGTACCCTCAAGTCCTTCTTAACAGGGCTGCTTTCATTCCCTTGATCCCCCAGCTGGTATTGATACCAAGGGTTGTCCCATCCTAAGTGCAGGACCTTGCACTTCTCCCTGTTGAACCTCACAAGGTTCCCCTGGGCTCAATTCCTGAGCTTGTCTAGGTCTCTCTGGATGGCATCCTGTCCTTCCGGTGTATGAACCGCACCACTCAGCGGTGCATCTGCGAACTTGCTGAGTGTGCACTCAGTCCCACTGTCTATGTCATTGATGAGGAGATTAAACAGTACTGGCCCCAATACGGGCCCCTGAGGGACACCACTTGTCACTGGTGCCCATTGAGACATTGAACCATTGACCACCACTCTCTGGATGTGACCATCCAACCAATTGCAGGAGCCATCACAGAGATTGATTTTTTAAGGTTCCAATTTCTCATCTCTCCCTTTGACTCAAAAAGCAACAAAGGTACCTATTATCATTCAGGAGAGGCATTCCTAATTAAGAGAACACTACTGAAATTTCTATCTGGCAAATATGCTCTATTTAATGTATAATCNATAGACCCTATAATGGGTCTGTTTCTTACAAAACATGTCTGACTTCACAGGTGACTAGAATTTGCTGCTTACTTACACAACTACAGCTGTGATTCAATGTAGCATGAAGGCTTCCCACAACTGTATAATACACTTTGATCAGAAAGTACAGTATTTGAGGTCAGTATGGTCATCCTCACCTCAGATTCTCTCTTGAAGGATATGAACCAGATGCAAAACATTTGTTTAGATGGACTGGTGACTCTAAAACCTGGACTGAAACATGTGATGGAGGTTCAAGACAGTGAATCAAAATCTGAATGTCTTCAGGTAGCTGTGACTGGTCATTAGTGCTTATTCAACTGGGGAGACCAGGGCAGGGGGTCAGATGTTCTATATTTATGCTATGGGAATTCCACAGAACAGTTCGCTTCTTGTCTGGGTTTGAACATCTCCTGAATTTAGACTCTGAAATTTAGGTGTCCCCATGTTTGATTTGCTAGGTGTACACAGAGGACACCAAACATTCAATGAAAATATTTGCATGCTACACAAAAAATACCAGTTGTAGGACCAGTATGCATAAAATCTAGCCCTGATCTAAGGACACTGACCTCAAATGTGTTGTGAAAGAGAGGTTTATTTAAACACAATTTAGAGAAGAATCATAACCATGGCTTTGCTTTGATTTTCCCTGATGGAGGACACTTTTCCTTTCTGAACGTAGGCATTTAGGGTAGCCAGCCTCCCTTTCTTTAAGTCAGCCATTGTGAATACCATCTTAAAGCTCCTTTTAGATATTGCCATGAAACCATTAGACCGCCTTTCTGAAAGAGGAGCTGGTAAGAACTTAGTTAACATTTTTATATGTGTAAATCTTGAATTCAAGTTGTTTTCCAGTTTTCTGAAATCTTACTTTTTCTTTGGAACGTTCTTCCCTTTTTCCTCCCATTACTTTTAAATTGTAGTTGTTGTCTAAAGATTTCTATAGTGCTTATTCGTGACTACACTGGCTTTCAACTTCCCCTTGATATTGAAATACCTAAACTGTGAGCTTATACTTCTAGTGACTCTACAATGAGACAGTAGTATCAGCAACAACCCTGATGACTACATCTTCTGTACCATTAACCACTCCACAAGCTTTCTTAGAACTACATTACTGGGTCTAAAAGATACATTCTCCTTGATCTAGCACAACCTATATTACAAAATCTCAACAGCACAACAACAACAAACAAAAAAAGTCCACTGACTTCTTCTTTTGAAAGAATGCACAAAACTAGGCTTGGAAATCAGATAGAACTAGTGGAGCAATATGGCTAAACTGTTCCAGTCTTTTTCCAGATTTTTGTTTGGAAAAATTATATGCAGTTTTGCCATCACAGCTCTTAAAAGGCATTTGGGCATATGCAGAGAACAAAATAGAATCAGCATCCTCTATCCTGTCCTCCTGATTGTTTTGGGCAACGCTACTAATGTGTATATAACCAAACAAAATATGTAGCTCCAAGAGAAATCTGGGGGAAAAAAAAAGCTACCTTCGAATGATTATTTCTTCTTAGGCCAAAATTTCAGCAATATCCAGGGACTAGGTGAAAGAAGGATATGCTTCTTCTTCTACATGTGCTATTTTTTTTTCTCATTCCTATATGTGAACATGTGGAAGATAAAAGCAAAGAAGCAATTCAGTAGGGTAAGCAAACTAAGACCATAGTGAGAAATTTTTAGAGCAAGAAAAGAGATCAAAATTGAATGTTTAAGAGTTTTTCCAATATAAACTTGGTATAAACTGACTAAACTTTTATACAAGAAATGTACAGAATGCATTGAGCTATGATAGTTCAGTAGTAAGGCATCCACTTTGCAAGTTACTGGCATAATACCGAAACTCAAATGTAAAAAATGTGTCTTTCATATGGATGAAACATAATCAAGTTAGACCAGGTCCTGAACTGTAGAAAAAACGTTTCTAATAAATCACTGTTACCCCCTTAACTATAGGTACAGTGCTAATACAAAGAGACTCTATTTGGCCAGCTTCTTGTATAAGTTTATTGAACATAAAAAACTTTACTCTCATTTCTTACCCGTACACTTGAAAGTACATCAAACACTTGCTAGTAACCCTCCATGGAAAACATGGCTGATTTACAAATAAAATGCAGAATATAAAACCGTCTTAGCTAACTAGCAACCACATAAAACCATTAAAATGAAAAGTTTCTCACCAGAAATTCCCGCTCTCCGAAAAAGCAGAAAATGTATTCAGGAAAAGACAAAAAGCGAACTTCCTGTAACTCTATCCTACTGTGTAACACTTAGGAACACCCAAACTTCTTATGTAAATGTTTGTGCCATCTACTGACTGCTCATGAAATGGCACTTGCTTTCCTCAGATGCATTTTCCACATACAACATTACTGTAATTTCCTCATTATTTAATTATTATTGAACCATGTGTTTTCATGCTTCACAATAGATTAAGCAGGGGGGGGAAATAATCTTTCCACCAACATTGTCTTCATCAAATTAATTTGAAAATAAGTAAATAAGTACTTCTTTTGAGCAAGTTTTATACTGAAATTCAAACATTTTCCTCTCAGAACTTAATAATGATCTAAGTCTATATGCATTATTCTGATTTTTTTTTTCCATTTAGCTATATCAATTTAGCTGTTAAGTTCTTATCAGGGCTGGTTTATAAAAGTATTGCTCACCTTATTTTAATTTCCATTTAATGGGAATGGAAAAATAATCTCTCTTTCCTGTTCCAGTAGTGTTGTGATTGGGTTAAATAGAGGACATGGAAACAGTGGGTGGGGCTTTTTTTTGTTTTTTAATTAGAGAAGTGACTTCAGTACTGAATGCCCAGACACCTGGGTTGTTGTACTGGCAAAGACATAAACCAGTCTCTTTATTTCTGTATAATGTTGGTCAGAAATTCCATCTTAGCTGAGACCTAAATACAGAACTGCCACACTACAATCTACCTTTCCGGGTTAGCGTACCATAACGTGTTCATGATTTAACATCTCAGTGATTCAACATCACAACAATTCAGGAAGCAGAGGAAATAATCTTTAAAACTACTTTTTCATTTTAAAGCTTATTCTGTACATCGTATTTCATTTCTCAGCTCCAAGTGAAAACAGGTATCCAAAAAAAGGAAGGGAAAGACAGCACAGGTAGTAAGTAACAGAGTATGGATGATCCATATTCTCTGCCATCATGCCAATGAACCTTATGGTGGCACTCCATGCTTCTATGATTATTTCTCTATTTCCGTCAATACAGACACAAGTATTCACATTTGGTTTCCAAATGACACCTTACAGTGTCGTTACATACAAACCTCACCATTGTCTGCCCTTAACTGGAAAGGTTTTGCTATCCATCCTTAGGATGAGATAAAATCCTGAAGTAAGACCTTGCTTCTACCGAACATTCATTCCTGTTTCAGAACATAACAGTTTAACTGCTTGAATGTAACCTACCTATTACTCTAATGAATAAAGAACCAGACGTACATTTGGCTAACATGTAATAACTGCCTTAAAATACAGACTTTTTATTTGAGAGTATCTATTCACTGAAGCAAGAGCACGAGCTGGCCTCCAGTTCTGCCTACATACCATAAAGACAGACACAGCATCTGTTAAGCAGCAAAATAAGCCTCAGATTTACCACTCAGATTTACCAGTGCAATCACTGGAAGAAGATGAATATATTACTCACATACTATGCATACTTCTGTGTTTTGTTTTAAAAAGCCAAATATAGTTGTTGTTCCTTTCCTTCTTTGCATTATGTTTATCTATTTATTGAAAGGTAAGCATCTTTTCTGAAACCCATTAGGAAGATGGTGACACTCAACTTAGAGTAATAACAAACTTCAGTGAATCTGAGAGGAGTAGAAGTGTTCGATCTCTACTGCTCATTTATTCTAAAACCATTTGCAGTATTACCATAGTGAGAAAACAGAAGTGAAATAAATGACTGAGAAGTGAAAGAAAATTAGAAAATGCAAGTGCTAAATTCAAGAAAGTAATTTAGGAATGTCAGAAACAAATACATCCTTCTGTCCCAACAGACAGACATGCACGTTCACACGCTTACAATATAAATTCCATCGAGGTAACAACTTTATATTACAACAGGAATTAATACTGTCCCACAGTTCTAAAACAGGCATGACCTTGTACAGAGTCTGCACAACTGACTGGGTAAGATCCACTTCACAATTCCAAAATTACCATCCATCTTGGGGAAAAACAACCTCCAGCTACCAAGCTTCATCTGTCACTACTCCTCCTAGGACACTGCCCCTACCCTTCCACAAGCTCCATGGAAAAGCAGAGGAGAATCCTTAGGGCCACTCTAGATTTGCAATAAATACATCTAAACATTAATGAATTAACCTAAAGGATGCCAGAACTACCAGCACACGCTGATACTTAAATTCTCATTGAAACCCCTTTGAAATAAATGCATTATTTAGTGACACAAACACTTGTTCTGCTACCACCTGCCTTCATGGGAAGCTTCAGAGACTCTGTGTAAGCATGTGCAAGCACGTGTAAGTCTGTATTTGTGCAGCACTCTCTGAGAACTGGGGCTTCATTCTGTGACCCCCTTCCTATAGCAGCTCTCTTCAACACCTGGTTTTCCCTTCCCCTGGCAACAGCAGGCATCTCTTTGGCAAAAGCCTAGAAGGATGCTAGGATGAATTGTGGAACTGCCTTTTATGGCTGTAAAAGGGTGTGCTTTGCCTTAGAATGAGGTAGCACAGAGAGGAACGCGCATGAGGAGCTGGGCCGGGACCAGAGCCCGCAGCCGGCGCTGGCAGAGCCCGCTGGGGAGCGTGTGCGCGCCTCCCGGCCCGTTCATCGGCATTCCCTTCGGACACCGACACTTCGGAGGGGCACAGTGGCACCCGAGCAGCTGAACCGCAGCTGATGCCGCAGCCTCGCACTTCAGCGGGCGGGGAGCTGCAGCTCGCCTGGAGCGTTAAACTTCCTGCGAGCGAGAGGAACCGGCACTTGTCGCCAGCTCGGGAACGGGACTCACTCACACTCAGCACGCCGCACTGTTAGCGTTATCCCATCAGCGCTGTCAATTGACCCCGCCTGCCTCCCGCGGGGAAGCGGCCGCCCGGCCCCAGGGAGGCCCCGCTCCGCCC
>VZRW01012407.1:53655-104419 GCA_013398125.1 Aegotheles bennettii
GGCGGAGTGGTGCGCCTTGGCTCGGGTCGGGACAGCTCACGGGTGGCAGGTGCGGTGGCTCCGTGCTCGGGGCTGCGCTACGTGGGGGGCGTGGGTCGGGCAGCGCAGGGACCGGGGCACCGGTGCTCCCCAGAGGTGACCCAGGGCTGCGAAACTCATTGCACGTCTGTGTGTGATCCTCTGCAAACTGCACCTGTCCCGATCTAGTTTGTGTTGCACAAATTGTACAGGTTTTAGCGGAGGATCCTCATATCTGCTGTTGGAATTTGGTTTGCTTTAGGTGGTGCTGCCCATCACACAGTGGGTGCTGTTAAACAATGGCAACGTTCACCTACACGAAAGCATCTTGTAATATTTGCTGTATTTGTAATGAAACACTGCAAATACCTGTGGCAGATGAAAAGTTCCGACTGACTGGTAAATGCATTGATCTTTCCCAAAGATAATTAAGTTATAGTGTAGGCTGAGTAATGTAAGTAGCACCAAGTGCTCGTTTGTTTATTTATGTTTCTTGGTCACTGATCCCAAATGCTGTTCTTGGGACTGTTCAAACAGTTGATCTACATTCAATGAGATAAACAAGCTGCTAAAGCCACAGATGTACAGGATTCTATAGACTTTAATACAATATACTAATTTAAATACATGTTTCTTAGGTAACCTTCTAAATCCCAGTTACATTTTGCTTTTTACCTTTTTTTCCCTGTTCTTCCATCTCTTTTAGAACCTCGATCCTAACAGGTAGAAAGCTTTGAACTATGTTTAATGTGGGAGTCAATGAAAAGACAGCATCTACAGAGAGGATGCTGTGAGTTTATCTTATGCCATGCAACTCTGCGAATAGTCCAGAGCTTGCAATTACAACTCTCTGCCAAGGGTTGTCTTCTGAGTAGAGTGCCAGGCGTACTGTTGTTGGCAACAATTGAGTGGTAGTAATGACTGTGCAGTAGTCCTTTTGGACTCTGCCAGTGCCACTCCTTCATCGTCTGCAGAGCTCATTCAGTGGCCATTTCTTTCCCTTCCTGGATCCTCAGCTTGATGACTGCACAGTGGTGGAAAACATTTAGAAAAAGAAAATTGCATTGGAAGATAAGGAGTAAATAACAGAAAATGTGCTTGTAATTTAACAAAAAAAAAAAAAAATAAAAATCAATGACTCATGCAAGCTTACCTTGGCTTCAGAATTGAAGTTTAATCACACAGCTAAATTCTAGAGCTGACGTATGGACTCTTAGGAGCAGGTGAGAAGTGTCTCGCTCCCCAGACAAGTTCAAGACAAGTGGTGCAGAAATGGTGTGAGCAGTGAATGCTTCCTGTCTATGAAATGACTGCAGGGACCATGACCTGGCATGTTCTCAAATTGTGCCCCTTCTCCAACACATAAATATCACCACAGTTCTAGTCACACTGTGTGTGTAATCCTCCTCTCCATCAGTCAGCGGGCTATAGGAGCCTGTGTTGTGGAAATGGTGAGAAAGAGACCAACAGCTGCTTGGCTGTTGTGGCTCAGTTTATCCTATTCTCCAGTGCATCTTTCATGTGCATCTAATAAGGAACATAGGAATTCACCATGCGGAAGCTCTTATAATTAACTTCTTCAGACAAGTGAACATCCTTTCTCCCTCACCAAGCTGTATTTTGGAAAACAGTAATGCTGCTCTTCGTACTTGAGTGCCATCCTGCCAGGTGGATAGTGTCTTATTTAGAGTATTCAAGAGTATCATCGTGCTACCAGTGCTGGCATGATGCATGCTCTGTGCTTCAGGAGGCCTTAGATCAAGGCTGTGTTGTTTTGCAGCGATGGTTTATGATAAACACTGCATATTTTATAGTCAGTCAAATGTTTATGGAACCTAAAAGCCTTAATTTATTTTCTATATTCAGAATTGAAAATGTCTGAAGACGTAGGTGATGACATCCCATCTGAAGAAAAACCTAAAGTAATGGAAATGCCCAGCAATGAGATACTGCCTTGCGAGTCAGTACCACACCTCGTGGAAGCTGAGGTCTTGCATGAGTCTTCACATGATGAACATGGACAGGCCACTCAGAGTGCCAGCAATGGACAGGAAGGAGACATATTTATTAACAAAAACCCTTTGACTGAAAAAATAATTGAAAGTCTGCCTTCCAATGGAGAGGCGACTGAAGACATGCCCACTGAGTGCAATGATACCGTAAGCCTTGATGCAGAACCTGAATCTGAAGAAACACTGCAGGAACAAAGTGGTCCAGTAAGTAATACTTTCTTTTCCATGAAAGCCCTCGCCTCCCTGCTTTGTAAGGACAGAATTTTGTACAATGTACATACTGTCTTCCACAAAAGCCTAGGGAGTCACACACACAGAACCTGCAGGAGAAGAAGTTAAACTGCAACACCAAGCTTTTGGAAACTGAGAACGATTGAATTTCTCTTTGCCGGTATGATACTGATTTGGTCTTTCTAGCTTGGTTGCAATAAAACTATACCAGAGTCTAACTCAGATAAAGAATCTAGTCCATTTTGCATAGTTACCATACTCCTGTGATTTTGTTATCTGACTTTCTGAACAAATCTGCTTCGTTCAGTTCACAGAACGAACCCAGAAGAGGACAGGATTGAAGCTGCACATGCAGCACTGAATCTTGTACTGCCTAATTTTCAGGTCACTGACTTTACAGAAACAGTGTATGTTTCACAAGGCTGGGTGAAACAGCCAATAGTTTTTGATTTGTTCTAGGCCAGTAGTATTTAATTTGTGATCCACAGACCCTTGGGAGTCCTGTGAGTAATTGCAAGAAGTTAATAGAAGAAAACTAAGAAAAACAAGTCTTGTTTATGGTCTGCACAGCGTCCAAATCCAATACACGTGACACAGCTGAAGATGTTATATCCCCTGAAAATTTTTCAGGCATCCACAATTTGGAAAAGGTCAAAACACATTGTTTTCATCTCTCCACCAGTGAGAGAGACCTACCCAGAAGAGGTGACAGGGGATCTGTACACTGCACAATGCAGATCTGTCTTGGGGTACTTCAGCTTTTGGTTTTGAGTTGACTGTGAAGGAATGAAATGTTACTAGAGACCTTCTTGAGACAGCAGTTTCTTAATATGATTTAAATATGGAATACTGATAATCACTTAATACCACACATTAATGTAAAAGGTGGGCAGCACCTCCTCTGTCTGTGTTTCTATTGAACTCAGTTGTTAGGAGTTCCCTGTGCACATCTACTGGGTTACACCTCTGAGGAGACTGGCAGTGAAATCTCTAACTGGCTGCTGGTAGAACTTGGGAAGGAGATGGACTCCTGCTTCTCCCTACTAACAGCCCTAATAAACTTGCATGGCTCAAGGGATCAAGTGCCTGAAGAAGTATTAGAACATCTGTAAAGACATCCCTGAGTGTTTTAGACACTTTCAGGAATAGGTGATATGAACAAGGCTTCCTATTCTGCTTTCTTTGCACAGAAGCTTGAACTTCACATAATACCTGTAAGCGTTTAGGATCCCATTAAGAATCTGTTGCACCCTTAGGAATTGAAAGACCTTTAAAAATCTGGCCTTAATAACCAAACTGTGAACATAAAGGCCATGTAAATCAGTCATTATAGTAAAGCTAGAGAAGGACATGTCCGCCCAGGGATACTATTTGTGAAATAAGCTTTAGTTCAGTATGACACCAAATTCTTAACTAACTCCATATGGACACTCTTGTTTCACACTGAAGTTGTGCTCGTCTGTTCACTGCACAGATGCACGCACCAGCATTAGCACCTTCCCAAACAGATGTTACAGTTCTTCAGCTAGAAGTTACACTCTGCAGTAGAGCCTGCAGAATCTATTATAGGGCCTTTCAGTCGGAGCCTGCAAGGTTGGTTTAACCCACTACAGAAGGGTGTTTGAATTAGCCTATCGGACTTGGTACTGAGACAGCCAAGTGATCAGTTTCACAGACTTAGAGTGAGGTTGATGACCTTGGTTTCCTCCTGGGGCAAGAAAGGATGAGGTGAGAACAGCAACAACCCTTCAGTGCTGTAAGAACACCTTTCATGCAAGGACCACTTGGCACAAAAGCTTAAGTGTCTGCCAGACGGAGTAGCTGGTGGCACAGGTTTTGTCAGTCATCATTCTGGGCTGTTTCTCTCTATGTTGTGTCTCTTAAAAACCATTCAGAAGGCAACGCCATGATGAGGGAAGCCAAGTATATTACAAAGTGACTATTTTCAGGTTGTATGCCCTTCTAAGTAGTGACACGACCATTTTTACATGTATCATTATTTATTACATGCTGGACTTTGTTGTCTGTCGAGTTCTTTGTATTTCGTCCTTCCTTTGTGTGACAAAAATTTTAGACAGAGGAGTAATATTTTTGTTCTTATAGGCCACAGAATCCTCATCTAAAGCAAGTAGATGGGGAGCTTGGGGTACCTGGGGGAAGTCTCTCCTGTCATCAGCTTCTGCCACAATGGGTAAGTGTTCAATCAGTAAAGTACATCAAAATAAATCACAATTTTAATGTGTCATTAGACACAGTAATATTGTATTTCAAAGTTCATAGGGAGTTTTGTCCTGATATACTTGGCAAGTGTGAGTTTTTTTAATAGGAAGAAGGACCTTCCTAAAGTGTGGAACCATGTAAATACTTCTTCACGTCAGATTATGGGCAAGGTAGTAGGTTTGTTTGTAAGGTTAGTGAGTTACTTCATTGTGGCTTCTTCACAGAAAGGATACATAATCTGATACAATTACTGTCAGTCAAAGGCTTATAGTTTTTGAAGCCAAAGCACTCCAACCCTGATTTGTGTGCATGTGTGTTTGTGGTTTATCCACCATGACTTCTATACAGTGTGAATTCACTCCTTATAAATCATTCCAGCTTTCATTGACACCCAGTGAAACTGTTAAGCTATCACACCAGACTTCAGAGAGTTGAACAACATACTGAAACATGGATCCTATATTTCTCCTCCCTATACTCTCATTTCTGATATGTCAGTACAAAATGTCCTTGTGAAGACTTTAGATAAAACTTAATCATTTCACATCAAAAACTCATAGACAAAAAGTGAAGCATGCAAATACCTAGTTATCAGTGGGAAATAATTTCTCACAAAACAGCTACTAAACTGTTAACTAATCACTTCTCATAAAGGATCCACAAAACACCTTCAAAAGATGAACCTAAGAATTAAAATTAATTGCTAGTTACTAAAAATGATTCAACAGAGACATTGGTTTTATGATCACATATAAAGCTAAGTAGTTCTCCTTATCCCCCTCTGTTCCATGGGCAATAAATTATTTCTGTTTCTCAAAGAAGAAGGCAACTTCTCCAATCCTCTCTTTTTTTCAGTAACACCCACAGTTAAGAGTTTGTAACATACCTTTTCTTTCAGACAGTCCAACCAATTAATGTATCTAATTAAATTCAGAATGGGTTTTTAAGATGTCTTTAAATTGACATATGTGAAGGTTGCTGCTGAAGGAGCAGGCCTGCACCAGCAATGTATTTTTTCCTTCTCTTATGATAACAGTACCCTTCATGTAGTGATGTTGGGAGCTGGTTTATGGGGCTGATTTTGAAAAGCGCAAGTGAAGGAAGAGCTGAATCTTCAGCTGGATCTGTTTGTAAATTCCCTAATCTGATTTTTCGTTTGATCACCCAGATGCCACTGGGGAATGATGGGAACACACAGAACATGCCAATGGGGACAAGGGCCGCTTAACTAGCTGTGGAACTGCTTAAGTGTTCTCAACTTGTATTTAACCTTAAAGTTTAGTGTTTCTCTTTCAGACTTGAAGAAGTCAAGTTTTCACACTCTGTGAAAATTTTGCCTGTTTTTTCCCCAACACTATTAGTAGGTCTAATGAAAGGTATGGCTTTCCCAGACTTCCACAAGCCTTGCCTCTCTTACATTCTCAGATCATCATAACAACAGCATTCTGAAAAGATTTGGGCTTAGTGTAGACAACTAAAGAAGAAAATTCATGTGCATAAAATAATTTTGCTGTTGATCGGTTGGAACTGGAATGCTGATGAATTCTTCAGTTCATTTTTATAGTTGCAGCAGTGGGCTTCTTGGAACAGAGCTCTCTTGGGTCATTCAGGTTTTGTCTGTGAGATAGCCACATTTATATTCTGTTTAGCTTTTGCAATAAATAGAATTCTATCAAATGGACATTCTAATGTTGTTTGTGAGCAACAGGATTATCTGCTACCAAACAGTTGCTGTTCTTGCAGGCTTGCACTGGCAATCTCACTCACAGTCTTCTGTTGCTTGGCAGTCTTGGCCTTGCTGAGCGATCAGTTTAGTGTCACAAAGTGTATACCTTTTCTGTGGGGCAGTATGGCCATAGATACTTTCTTGCCCAGCTGACATGAAATTACCTGAAAATGATGAATGGTGTTGGAAAAAGTTTGGGAGACAAAGAAGAATGTGTGTCGTATCCCTTCTTACTGTCAAATAAGTAAATAAGACATACCTTTTTACAGCTGTTTTTTGCTTTTGTCTAAAAGCCCTGCTGCCAGGATTGTATCTCTGTGGATTTCTGTGGACTTTTCAATGATGTGATCTCATTTTTGTTTAGGCCGTATAACGTCTTGGTTCATATGCATTCAAAATTCAGGCTTAATTGATAACTGACTTCTTCGTAGACCTTCACATCTAACTGTATCAGCATCATAACTATCTTCACGGAGTGTAAATATACAAACAGTTTTGTTGTCTGGGCAGCCTGACTTGATAAGGTTGTGTGATGTTGTCTGTTTTGAATAGGCATATTATCACCATTTGTATATATTTTATTAATTAAAAATGAGCACAGTTGGAGCAGGTCAAGTTGTCTAGGCAAAGGAGCATCCACATGCAGAAAAGGAAAAAAAATTCGTTTTAATTTTACATGAGAATGGTTACACTGTGTCACACTTAAGATCCACCTGCTATCTAGTTTCTGGCAGTGACTAAGAGCAACTGGGAAAGAGCCTAAACCCAGATGTATGTAAAGCAGCATTTCCCTTGTTTTCACATCTCCTGGAATCTACAACTTAGACTTCCTGATCTAATTTTTCTCTGTGAATTTATTAAGTAAAACAGACTTTGAATTAGGCAGAAATCAAATGTACATTCTTCTGTATTCACTGAACCCAAGGTAACTTGGAAGACCACATAGATAATCTTAGATTTGTTCCAGGAAATCAATGCAGCAGTTTATATTCCTGATTTCCCAATTGTTTGTTATGGAAATTCAATGCTTGATCCTGTGAAGTATTTAGTGTCTGTCATTGTCATAGACAGGATGTGGGACTGCATATACCATATATTCTATGATTCTATCTGCTTCTATCTGCTTCAGTATAATTCCTCGCAAGAGACAGAGAGAGGAAAAAAAATATAGCTATTGGGAATTTCTATAAGCTTTATTAAATATTTATTATTCCCCTTCAAGTTACTCCATGTGACACCTGAGAAGTTCAATGAACACTTAATTTCCTATTATACATCAGAAAATAGGTTTGCCATGATCCAGTACACTTTAATGTTGCTTATTCCTTCGGTGTAGCAAATGCTATAAGTAAAGCTGCTTTCTTGGAATTACACTTATCAGCAACGCCTTCAGTATGTGATTTTTTCTGTTGCTCTGTCGTTATCTTTGTACAACACAGCTACTTGTTTGGTTAAGTATGAAAAATATTTACTATTCCTTATATTTTTCTTCAAAATTGTACTCCGTAAAAATAGCAGAAACAGTTTGAGATGTACTAGATAATATCTTAAAGATCCAACCAGGTACATCCAGCTTTTAACGAATAGTATCATAGAACAGCCCAGGCTGGAAGGGACCTCAAAAGATGATCTAGCCCAGGCTTTTGTGGGAAAAGGCATCTAGATGAGATTATCTGGCACCTTGTCCAGTCACACCTCGAAAACCTCCAGCAATGAGGACTCTACCATGTGCCTGGGGAGGTTGTTCCGGTGAATAATTGTTCTTACTGTAAAAAAAAATATTTCTTACATTCCTTTCTCTTTAGACTAAGCTGAAATGGTTGTTCCAAGGATCTCAGTTGAATTATCCTTCAAACCCTGATTCAACGCTCCCAAACAGATTAGCATTTTTACTGCATGGCTACAATTTGTTTAGCATAGCTGATTTTAGTTTCTAGTAATACGGTAGTTTCCATCTAATTTGTATCTTATCTCTCTTTAACTAACTATGCCCATAGAGCCAGTGATTATTTGGCGATAGTTTTGTATTCTAAAGAAAATGTCTGTTGTATTTGAACTGATTTTGGCATTATTTGGGTCCAGGTCCTCACCACAAGGCAGATGTGATACCCCTTTACACAACAGAATCTGTAATGTGTTTGGGTCAGTAGCAGTCACTGAACCATGCTTCGTGTCTGGCACTAGATGTCACACTAAGAAAGTTGTTGAATCTGCCTCATTAGTGAGTTATAGAGTTTTCTTTTAAAGGTGCAAGAAGTTTGGTTTTCCCCCCTTGTGGAACCACAGTAAAGTAGATCCACTGAAATAGTTGCTGGGATGATGGGATGGGAGAAGTAGGCTCCCTGTGGAGTCGCAACTTCTTGTACTTATTGTCACCATTTTACTCTCTCTTTTAAATTGCATTTTTTAGTAAATCAGTAATTACACCATCCAGAGTTTTAGTAACAGTGTTGATAAAACTCTGCTTTACCAGTGGGTTACGTTGCAGCTAAGCCAATCTTATGGCTAGTAGCCACTGAAATGTGCGATCCTGCACCTCTGTTTTCCTTGCATGTTTCTTCCTCCTCCCTGTGCCAGCACTCATGCCCCTCCGAGCTCCCACTAGTCCAGTTCAGGAAGCAAAACTGACATAACATAACTCTAGAGGAAAGAAAGATCCATTTTCTGTCTCTTTAGTTCCTTGAACCAACTCACTGAGGTAAGTACCAGGGCAAGCACTAGGAACAAATATGGAACGTGGAAGGAGCAGAACCTCACATACCAGCACCAAGGAGCCATTAGGTCAGCTTAGCTGTAACAGCAAACCTTTTATCCAAAGGGCTTAAGTGAGACAAAATATATTCTCAGTCTGTAGTTGAAGCTTGTGACTTCAATTTTTAAAAACAGCTTGTATGCTTGAAAGCTTGCCTGTTCAGGCTTTTTTTCCAACTAAGCTATCTACTAGCTTAATGAAAGTTACTGCCTTCTCCAAGCCTTGCCTTTCATATGCTGTATTGTTTGCATGGATGAATTATGGTGTTCATAAGGTGCTTAAGTAATTTAAAGTGCTCAACAAGCTGCATTTCCAAGCAAGGTTTGTTCTGTATCGTGCTGTGTGCATGTGCTTAGCTCCATCTAAGTTTGAATTTTTACCATTGGTAAGACTAACATCTGTCAATACCTCTCACACACTAGAAGTAATAAGAAGTAGAACCCAGCTATTTAATTTACATGGTCTCTGAAATTGATACCATAAGGCTGCTTAATGCATCTCTCTTATGCATTGCTTGTAATTAATATTGTGCTATCTTGAGTATTTTGTACTTACATATATTCCTGATCTATTTCTTCATCTAGTAGAATGGCATACGGCTGTATCAGACACCCATGGTTTTCCCTGGTATGCTGAAAACCTTTTCTTGTCCCTCAATATAACTGGATGTTATGCTTAAGCCTTATATAGTCATAAAAAGGACAGTTAATCTCTTCAGAAGACCTTCTTTTTTCACTGCATAAATTCAGCTGATTAAGGAAAAACTGGGTTGTGCCTGAAATCAAACAGTGGTCACTCAACTGCTTTGTAAATAACACAATACAGCTGCTGTAGCAGCAACCCCCTCTTTCACAGTTCCTCCTTTTTAAGAATACTGAATGCAAGTATCAGATGGGAGGAATTGTGGACACGCTTTTGGGAACAGCAGTCCCATTCTCTTTCTTTGTATCTTTTAACATAGGCTTATGATCTCGAGGAGGTTGAGAACCAATAATCTCTTGTAGCAGCCTTTTTGCCTATTGCTATTATTAAACATTTTTACCATTGCAATAGGGAGATCTGAAACTAGTCTCATTTACCAGCTTAACTGGAGTTATTCCTGATTCACAGATTGGATAGCATAGGTATGATAAGAATGTAGCCCATGTTTTTGTTTTAACTACAAGGAAGAGAATTTTTCGAAAGCTTTGGAGGGAATGGACTGACGATAGGTTAGCCTCAAAGTGAGCACAAGGGGGTCCCAATTTTTAGTGTACAAAACCAGAGCACAGCTGGCTTTTCCACGTGCCTGTGCTTCATATAGTGGAGTGATTCTCACCCCAGCCATCTTTAGGTTTCTCAGTCTCTCAGTCAATGTCAGATGCTAATTTAAGGCCTTGATCTTGATCTTCGTCTTTAGCTTGAACCAGATGAGGCTTCATCATTTTACGAGACTGAATTTGGATTGGTTGTTAATCAGACGTGTCCCCATGGTGCAACACAGGTGACAAAGACTGTGTGGTAGCCAGGGACAAGGTCTCAAACTCACCCTCCCTATCTGTACCCCTGCAGCAGGGAGCCCAGTTGCTGGGGAGTACTAGGTTGACAAGGGACAGCAGTTCCTACAGAGAATGGTTTAGATTTCAGACATGCTGAACTGCCCTCCGGAGGTGTCCTGTCTGCCTCTTTCAGGTCTGCAGGCAATCCAAAGCTACTAAGCTGAGAGGTGGGAGAGAAGAATGCCTAAAGTGCAGTGGGATGTTTCTGACTAGAGCATTTGTGAGCGCTGTTGATCTGGCCTTGGGCAGATCAGGCAAACTCAAAGGCAGGCCACATTTCTAGGCACTGCTTGCAAAACCTTCCTTTTCAAATGAAAGATTCCAGCTAGCAAGATGAACAACAATGTTCTACTGAAATTGCCAGCCAACAGAAAGAAAAGAAATCATGTAGACAAGAAAAACAAGAGCAACAACACAGGAAAAAAAATATGTTTTCTTCAAAAAGTAGGTAGTTAACAATACACATGGCATAGCTCTTCTGTCTCTGCTGTTACAGATGAGTAAATGGAGATGTTGGAGGTGTTTACAGTATCAGCTCAGTTGTGTTATCACTGTGTAACCACTGCGTTACCCAGTGTAACAAAACCAGTGCACTTTTATCTCTAAAATACGGGCTCACCTCCCATCACCTCTTTCATTTCTGTGCCTTTTGAAATAGAATCACAGAATTGTTTGGGTTGGAAGGGACCTTAAAGATTATCTCGTTCCAACCTCCCTGCCATGGACAGGGACATCTCCCACCAGACCAGGTTGCTCAAGGCCCCATCCAGCCTGGCCTTGAACACTGCCAGGGAGGGGGGAGCCACAATTTCTCTGAGCAACCTGTGCAAGTGTCTCACCACCCTCACAGGAAATAATTTCTTCCTAATATCTAATCTAAATCTACTCTGTTTTAGTTTGAAACTGTTTCCCCTTGTCCTATCACTACACGCCCTTGTAAAAAGTCCCTCTCCAGCTTTCCTGTAGGCCCCCTTCAGGTACTGGAAGGCTGCTATGAGGTCTCCCCTGAGCCTTCTCTTCTCCAGGCTGAACAACCCCAACTCTCTTAGCCTGTTCTCATAGGAGAGGTGCTCCAGCCCTCTGATCATCTTCATCAAATAATCATTTCCAAAGCAGCATGCACTTCTGCTGTGTTTGTGCATGTATGTGTATCTAACAGTGCAGACTTGCTTCAGTTGTGGTCTTCTGATTTCATCTGGTTTTGTTGTAGTCAAACATACATGCAATACAGCTTAGTTCAGCAAAACCACTTCTAGCTGACCTGAATTTTTTTCTTATCATTCTAGTGCATGTAACCACAGCCCTGAAAACACTGCCTTTTGTAAGTCTGTAAATACCAGTACAGGAACTGCGTGCCTCCTTTTCTTGATAGTATAAGATTGTCTGCAAAACTATGAGAATCAAATTACAGAATATAAAAAAAATATATAAAATGTTTAGGTACAGAAAAAAACTGGAAAATTAACCAGAAAATCCATAACTTTCACACGTGGTTGGGGGAATTTTTTGCTTAATATTCCTAGTTAACTTTTGATATAATTACAAGACAATAATTACAAGACTTAGCAAGTCAAGTACTTAGCAAAAATTAAGTTAATGGAAAGAAAAGAACTCTCTTGCTCATTTGAAAAATCGTGCGCAGGAGAAGTGGAAAGGAATGTGACGGGGATTATCTATCACATTAGTTTCAAAGAACAATTGAGAGTTATTTAAGTGAGTCACAGGAATTTGGAGAGTAAACAAATTACTCCCAAATTATTCATGCTAATATTTTCATTGAACCAATTAAAACATGCAGGAGATGGGGATTAGACAAAGTAGTATGGCACTCTCCAGGATCAGCATTGAAACAGATTTTGCAGAAAGCAAGAAGTGATCCAGCAATGACTGAAGTCACTGTGATGTATAACCTAGTAGGTCCTGTACAGTTGGACATACTGCTGCATTTGTAAGACGTGAGATAAAATAGACAAAAGTCATATTTTCTTTAGACAGGTAAAAGCATTTACTGCTTAGTGTCTCTGTTTCAGTGTAAAAGTGGGGCCCCATGCAGCTTATGCTGTCATATAGAAAATTACCTTTTTCTGCTCATCTGTTCCTTAGGGGACATCTGCTCTTTGTGTTTAACTCCAGATACTCCAATTTTTTATGTGATCTTTCAGTAGTGCTGCTTCACATACGTTTTCTAGAATATGTTTATTATTGTATTCATCGAGCACCTGATGTGCAACGCATCTGGAAATCATGGAACTGTAAATCTAAGCTTTCCTTCTTCCTACTCCATTTCAAATAGTTTTGCTGTGTCTTTAATCAGATAGTCAAAAGCATGTTTATGTGACTACACACACATATATCTGAGTATGTATATTTATATTCAGAACACTGCAGAGCACTGGTAAATGATAGGCTATTTTGCTGTAGTTAATATAACTCGGAAAATATGCTTTGAACTTTTCTAATAGAAAGTGCACACAACTGTGGGAAAGTATGGACAATACTTAATGAATCGTTATGCTTGACTTCATGCCTTAGATGTCTAGGTATCTGCCTGAGCATCTGTATTCATTGCTTTTCTGAAATCATTTGTCTATTTACAGTTCAGCTTAAGGTAACAAAGCGAAGAAGTATGAAATTGTCTGTAATACTTTTCAGAAGTAGTTAGGCAGATAGTTAAAGCACTCTGTATTGTTCTACTGGTAGACGTGATCAGCTTTATGTGAGATGCAGTAATGGTGTGCTGCACGAGGAAAAGTAAAATAGGGTCACTGAAGCCATTTCATTTTGTGTTGGAAAGAAATACTGCTTGCCTGGTTGGTTGTTTACTTACTGCATCTCAGCTGATGCGCAGAAACTTCCAGCTAAGGAAGATGTGCCAGCTGGATCATTTGTAATGAGAGAAGCATATCATGAATATACTAATGGATATATCCAGAAGCAGAACAGGCAGACAATTTGAGAGTAGTCCTTTTTAAGGGCAGTGTTTTTCAGCTACAACTGATGCAGATTAGGAAGCTGCTGCCTCCTTTTGCTGACTACCAAGCAATCCCCCCCTGTCCTTAGCAGGATATTGCCAGACCATGTGATGTGCTGGGGTAAATAAACTCTGTGTAGAAAAACAGCAGAGCAATCCTGTTCTGTCAAATTTTTGCATATTAAAACAATAATAACATACATTCTTTATATTAAACTAGACTATTTTAATAGAACAGAGGGTTAGGGAGTCACCACATGTGGGTCAGGTAAAGGTGTTAAAATCTCTGTGATCAGCTACCACTGGGACAATAATTCTATCTGTGTCATTTAACACCAACAGACTTTACAAATTATACTTAAACAGCAGCTTTGAGGAGAGACACTTTAGAATTTGAAATCAAATGTGCAGTTGAGGAGCTTAAATCCTGGATTAACTTTGAGGACCTGGGTCAGTATTCCTAAAATGCTCATCTGACATAGCACCTATGGAGCAGAGTGAAGAACAGATCCCTTGCCTCAGCCCTGCAGTCACCCAGTCCATTAATTGTGGATTAATTGCTCTAGACTTCTGCAAATTAGATGAGGCCAAACCCTATGGCATTAGGAGGACCATCAGTTTCTGTTTGAAGTAATTGTAACAGAATATTTAGTATTTTGAAAAGCAGGGATCTAAACTTACTTGTGCCACTGAAACAAGTTTTTCATTTCAGATCCAGTGTCATTTGTATTATATTTCAGCTTTATAATTTCTAGCCAGTTAATATACTGGATATAGTAGAACAAGTGAATTATTAACCTAGAAAAAAAGTAAGCAATTGAGGTAAGTGTAATAGCTATTCTGATTGCTGTAATTTGTGGACTATAAGAATGCTATGCACTGTTAGTATAAGTTTTCAAATCAGATGATTTAAAGTATGCTTCTGCTGCAGGGCATGGGATAACGGCAGTAAAGGAAAAAGCAGGAACTACCCTAGGAATTCATAAAGCATCTCCAGAAACGGCGGAGCCTCCTACAGCTGAAACACCAATTATACGTAAGTTCGAGTTTACTGAAATTGGACAAAACTCTGACACTGCCAAATTAGTCCCATTTACAAAATTTTAAGATTTTGATCACAGAATCCAGTTTACTGTAATTTGCAACTTGTAGAGTTGAAAGTATGCTGTAGCTGTCATTTTTTCTTTTGTTAGAAGAAGAATGTCTGGACCAAAGCTCTTCTGAGAATATTCCTTCTTCTCCTTCACCTGGATCTCGTGGCATGTTGTCAGCTATCTCTAATGCTGTACAGAACACAGTGAGTCATTTTAGCGGCCTTACTGCTCTAGTTATTCTTCATCATTTTTAGGTACAGTTTCACTGTAGGTCACATTTAATAGGTAGAGTTTGTTAAGTTGTAGGTCTTTGTAAAAACAGTTCTGTTGTAAGTCTGTTCAGAGTCTCTCCCCTGGCAAAATAACTGTACCAACTTAAAAAAAAAGTCAACCACAATTAAGTCAGTTACTACTTTGGCACCAGTTTCAGTAAAAAACACATTCTTCTCCTAAGCTATATAGAATTCTGCAAATTCTTGAGAAATCTTTTTTATAGTTGTGGTACCATCATCTAATTTTTTTACAGTTAAGTCCTTCCAGAGAAAGTATGATAAGATTTTTTTATCATTTTTGAAGGCAGATGAAGTAAGAAAATACTCCATTTGCTTATTTTAAGACTTTTGCTAAATTTTGTATTGTTAGTCGCTGGCCCTTACCTTCACCTCTCTATCTGGTCTCTCATTTCATATTAGCCTTCCCAGAAGGTGGTCTGATTGCAGACTCAGTGAGGCAAATTCTTTTGTCCGTACTGCTCTTCCAGTACACTCTCCATTATTTTCTGTGTGTTTCACTTCATCCTTTTCTGGTTTTCTGTGTTTCAGCTTTTGCAAAATCTTGGACCATACTGTTTCCAAGTCATTTTTTGTGTCATCTTCTTCCCCAAATTTTTTACATGCTATTACCATTGCAAATGTTTTTCTCTGAGCATTTCTGTATGGTGTTTCCCTTGAAATTAGGAAAGACTTTAAGCATCGGCTAAAAAAGCATAGAAGGCTAGCTCCACATTGAGCCTGTTTTATGAAGTGGCAATTCTTTTTTAGTGCATATCCAGTTCACTCTGAGTGCCTCATCACTCTAATATCAAAGATTTGGGGAGCAGAGGGAGATTCCTATAGACTTCCCAAGCCTGTTGCTACAGAACCTGGAACATCGTAGGGCTTGTGAGAGCTGGTCACCAGTAAGATTGTACACCTAAGCATTGTATAAGATTTTCAAATAAAAGAAATGTGCTTTTGTGCAAACCTATAGAGGCTACTGTACCACAGTGATGAATGTCACCAAACAAAAAGAATAACTTAAGGTCTCAGTAAGTTGCCTGTAATGCCACTTGAGAATTCGGTGGGGTTTTTCTATTATGCATCAGGTTACATCTGTGTGTGAGTATCTGACAGATGCATAATCCAGATTGAAATGGAAATCTTTAGGTAGTGAAAATTCTTCAGTGTTCCTGAAAAATTGTGAATGAGGGCTAATGCTAATACAAAGACACTGGAAAAACAAGTGTATTTCAATAGACAGTTCCAGAGTCATAACAAGTGTCAAAGTTTTAGAAATTAGTTAGGTAAAGCAGGGTCATCCTGTTCATGATGGACTTTGGCTCCATATTATTTGTATCTACAATATGTTCCCATGAACTACGTGCCACTTTGGATAAAATTAAAGTGATGTTATTCATAAATTTTGTCTTGGTAAGAGGTGTTACATTTCCTCTGCTGTGAGTCTTTTAATTAACTAGAAATATTGGCATTGTTCATTTTTTTCTTTTTGAAAAAGTATTCAGAACAAAGTAACAATTTTATAAATGTATCAATCCTATTGTTAGTTAAAGCACAGAAAATCTAGGAACCTGAACGTTTGTGTCAGCAAAAGCAATACTCTTTACAGTTCATGTTAGCATAAAGTGGAAAGAAAATAATTACATTGCATTATTTTATACAGGGGAAGAGTGTATTATCTGGAGGGTTAGATGCTTTGGAATTTATTGGGAAGACAACCATGAATGTCCTTGCAGAAAGTGATCCTGGATTTAAGCGAACCAAAACACTGATGGCAAGAACAGTTTCTCTATCTCAGGTTGGGTTTATTTAAATACAGCTCTGTCAATGCAGGTTCAGATTCTTTTGTTCAGAATTTCAGATGCCTCTGGGAGAGGCTTTATTTATTGCAGTAGATATTGGCTAGGTGTATGGAAATAAATATTATGCTTTATATTTGCTCTCCTTTCTTTTTCTTCACAGAACCACAAGCGATAATGTAAAATCATTTTTCTTGCATAATCACGTGTACAATATCTGATTTTAATAAGATAGTATATGTGGTGATGCATCATTACACTCGGGAGACAGAATCAAATTGTTGGTGTTTTTGTGACAGCAGTAGATAGATATCTTCCAGCATAAATACCACTATACTACTTTCCTTGAAAGTTAATAATGCTGGAATATGACATATGCTTCATTATGAATTAAAGCTGTGAAAAGTTCTCTCTTAATGTCCATCTAAACTAATGGCACCCTTACACAGTCGTGACTCAGAAGTTTAAAAGTTCAGAGACATGATAAAAACAGGCCAGAAATGTAAGCGCTATCAGGACAAAATTATTTTAGCTCTGCAGACACTGAGAGGTGGGAGTCTGTGGAAATAAATAGACATTTAAAAAACCTGTAATTTTACTACATGTTTACTTCCTTGTAGAGAGGAGTGAAGTATTTTTCTTTTAATGAGATGTTTCATCTTTAACGTTGGTCATTGTAAGTGTAAACAGACTGATATTGTTGTAGTAGGCCAAAAGCAAGTAACTCATGTTAAGGCCCAGGGGGTTAAAATGAGCTTTTTGAGAATACCTTCCTAAACAATATGCATGAATTCACACATAAAACCCAAAACAGAAAATGACATAAATCAGTTCTCATGGGTTGTATAACACGGTGTTTCCTTTTCGGTAATTTGTCCATAAAACTTTGTGAGTGATCTTCTGAAGGTGAAGACTGAAAAATCGGCCATCATAAGTCTTCTGTTGCAATAACTGAAGACAACATCGTAGAAATTTTGCGTGATGGAATAGTGTAAGTGACAAGAGTCCATCTGTATCCAGAGGCTTATATGTGTCTTAAGATGCAGTACAGATGTATTTACGAGCTATACTGTATCAACTTCACATGAGAGGCCATTCCTTGCTGGGAATAGGATGAAGGAATAGAAGATCCTATTCTATACACTATTCTATCCTGTTTATAAGAGGATCACTCTAAAATATCCCCAAGTGTACAGAGTATAGTTCTGCCCTACCTTTGGTAGAAGTCACCCCTTACTAGGCCGATCTCTTTTGTCAGTCCTGCTGTCACATAAAACTGACTTTTGTATCTGCTAAAAATATTTTATGGGAAATGTTGATGTAGGTGCATTGTTTATGCAAGTAGACAGGTAGGTCCTAAAAATAATATTCTTCCCATTTTGTGGTCTGT
This sequence comes from Aegotheles bennettii, assembly GCA_013398125.1. Taxonomy (NCBI): domain Eukaryota; kingdom Metazoa; phylum Chordata; class Aves; order Caprimulgiformes; family Aegothelidae; genus Aegotheles; species Aegotheles bennettii. The sequence continues at coordinate 71,682 of VZRW01012407.1, forward strand.
GGAATAGATTGCTTGACTCTTTAGAGCTCTGTATGAAATATACCTTTTTATTTTTCTTTCATTGTAATTGGTGGCTAAATTTATTACATGGTATCCATAGCTGATGTTGCCTTTGAGAACACAAGCAAGATTATTTGTTTGTTCATTGTTTTTTTTAAAAAAAGATGGTTAGCAATTACCATTGGGAAAAACCACACTTAGAATACTACTTAAATATTTTATTAGAGAAGTTTATTTAAAAAAGAAGTTAGGTATTTCAGCCCTAAAATTTCAGCTCTGCAGGTATGATATAGTCCCAAATTTTATTACTGCTTCCTAGACAAACAGAAGCGGAGAGTAATAAAATCTGTCATACCTACAGCACTACCTATAAAACAACAGGAGTGATTGTATTTTTTTGCAGCTGTTGCGAGAAGCTAAAGAAAAAGAGAAACAGAGGCGGGCCCAGCAAGTTACAGTTGAAAGAACAGCACATTATGGACTACTTTTTGATGAGTTCCAGGGTTTGTCTCATCTCGAAGCTCTGGAAATCCTGTCAAATGAAAGTGAAACCCAGGTACAATGTGCAGACAGTATAAATCAAAATGGTTGGTAAAGAAATTTCACTGTGCAGGTGCATATGAAATGAACAGTAAGTTTTTCATCAACTTCAGAGAAAGCTGGATTGGTCCCACAGGCCAGTCCTTGGCTTCAGGAAAACAATCTCAATACATGAAAAATTAACTCCAAGATGAACTCTAAACAAACAACTTCACAACTGAATGTTATTTTTGTTAGGACCTTATTTATAGTGTGTGTTTTTCAGCTTGTGACACTATGCAAATGTCATTTCAGAATTTGCAAGAAGGTTGATGTCTTTTGATTTTTTATTAGGCACTGATACTTACATTCAGGAATTCCAAACCTACTACACTTAGAGGCTAGTGAATTAAAATTAATTCCAGATTACTTATTCAATTCCTAAGTCTTCTTTCTTGTGTTAGTTTTTAACTTAAATGGAAGTACCCAAAGATCTTACTGGAAGTATACGAATGCTATATGTCTCTCTGAAGAACACACTAAAGTTGCTAAGGCCTATATGATAAATACATTTTTTAATTTCAGCTGTCAGTAGGTCTCTGACAATAGATTGAGAGAACTTTTGTAGATTCCCAGCAGTGGTATTTTGTACTGAAACAGTTTTCTGAATAAATTTCTTAAAAGACAGGTTTTCTTCTTTGTTTTAGTAATTAGCGCTCCTTGCCCTCTGGTTTATTTTTATTAAAAATTAACCAACTTTTTTTTAATGTTTTATTTGTTGTCATAATTAAAAGCAACTTATTTTAATAGCAGCTAGGGACATACTTTCCATGTCTTTTTTGGGTTTTGCAATTATGTCTAAATGCAAAATTATAAATTTAAAACCTACATGTAAGGTTCAAGAGCCTGCTTTTGCAAAACAAAAAAAAAAAAAAAAAAAAAAAGAAACAAAAAAGGAAAACCACAAAACAGGAAAGAGGTAAGTAGAAAACAAGTTCCCGATAGTTGCATGTGTCAAGACTATTTTTCTTTTAGTTGTGCAGGTTGTTACCATGAGGTTTCTGATGTGCTTCATGTTATGTCCTAGATAACTCCTGGTTCACACACCTGCTCTCTCCAACAAGACTGAATGCAGCTGTCTGGGTCAACAAGTCCAGTTCCCCAATATATATTCCAAAACACTCACAGAACATCTTCCAGTTCCCATACACACACACACACACAAAATACTCAGGGTACTGTAAGCCTGGACCTGTACTAACATCCAAAAGCCACACTCTGATGAGCCAGATGAGGAGCACAAGAGAGACTGAAGGCATTGCTAATGTCCTATATCCTTCTAATAGCAGGAATTTAAAAGTATTTTAAAGCTTTTATTTTAAAAGTTTCCATTAAAAAAGAGGTCCCAGTTAATCCTGTGGAATGGGCAATGCTACAGAGAGGGCCGAAAAGCCCAAGGCAGTCCCTCACAGCCTGAGTTGGGTCTCCCAATTTTATCTTGCATTTAACCCAGAGCATATGAGCTGGTTACGTCAAGGGGGAACATAAGAAAATAGCATCTTTCTCCAGGATCTCACAGAGTCAGTCTGCATGTCTATCTAACAAGCTTTAAAAAAAAAAAAAAGTGAAATAAACCTAAAAGTGAAATTTTCTTTCAAAATGAGAGAAGGCATTGCTCTTGGCTTCCATAGCCAGAGAGTGCAGTCATGGGATTAACGCCGCGTAACTGGAGTGCAAACAAACAGTGATTCAAAGAATCTGTTTCCACCCCTCTTAGGCATGCCACCCTGTTAGATATGCAAGGCCTTGCAGATATCTGTGACATGCAAAGACCTATCAATGCATTCTTCACAACAGTAGACTGGTAGACCATCAATAATTTTGGTTGCATTTTGAAGGAGGAGAAACAGTCTTCTTCTTTCAACATGAGTGCTCAGACTAAGAATGAATTCTGCCTGTGCTCTTTTTGCCTGCTGTCTTCAGTTTGCAATTAAATCATAGATTTATAATTCAAAACTAATGTTCTGAGAGAAGGTACAGACCTGATGATCTTGCAAGGCTGGTGTAATTTTTGTGATACTCAACAAATTTTGTTGATGAGAACTAAAAACGTGTCCGTGTTGGAAGCTTTGAGACAAGATTTGAGAATAATGGATATTTCCATTTCTTAGCCTATTTTGGTGTCAGGCTCTAAATTAGCAGTTTGAGTAATGCTCTGGTTTGGTTTGGAATGCTCACTGTCCTTTCTTTTACAGATTCAGTCATATTTAGCAACACTTGATGAAGAGCAGTTGGAGACTGTGAAAAATGATTTAATTGCTATAAAAGAGATTTTTGTTCCAAAGGAATCAGACAACGAAGTGGTACAGGCACAGAAAGGTAATTAGAAATACAGAGACTTAATCATGTGAATAATTGTTACCTCTGTATATAGTAATTTTTAAAATCCAAACTATAATTTTTGATATCCTAATACTCTTCATAAGGTAGTCATTAAAATTAATACTCTAAGAGTTCTGGAAGCTGATCAATGCTTAATTTAGAATTTATATTGTAATTGAAGTGTCAGAGAGAAAATAAAACATAAGTATTATGCTACTTTGCTATATCATCGCTGAAAGCAAAGTAAGTGGGGTTTTCTTACAGAATCTGTTTATGAAACTCTGTAATCTGAAAGTTTGGAGTGTTTAACGATGCTTTTCTGTTTAGCAACTTCTTCCTCACTTTGCACTCTCCCTTGCTAGATAGGGAAAAGATTAGACTGCTATAAAGAGACTTAAGAACCCTGAAATTCTGGGGGGAAAGTCACTTTGAAACACAGTGGCAAAGGTGCTTTCTAGGTATTGCTTGGCAAGAGGTGGCATTTGGAGTGTGAGAAAGAAGTTAAAGTAGCAGAAGCATGCCATCACTCTGACACAGTGCAGAGCATTGAAAAGAGTGGGACCAGCATGACAGTCCATAGATCAGCTCACAAAAGTTACAGTACAATGGGTGTGTGCTTTGGTTAGGGGTAAGAAAGGTGTCTTAGACAGGTCAGAATTTTGGCATTCCCCAGAACAGGCTGAGAACAGAAGGGTAAGAAGTTAGCTTACAACCACCATAGTTCATGTCTTCAGGCCTGTGAGATCCATACCAAACCTATTCTAGCTAGTAGAAACAATCCTGACTGAAGTGGCTTATGCCATGTTGTGTTTCAGAAACACAGAAACATAAACAGATATTTCTTCCACACCCTCTTGAACTTCTCAGGGGTGCTTTGCCCATAAAACCTACATTTTGCAACATGGTGAGGTATTATTTCTCTAGCCTCCACAAAAGTTAGAAAAACTGTGTTAACACCCACATGTTCTAACTGGAAAGTCTTTTCTGCTCAGACTGCTCTTTCTGGCAGTGCTTACTCAGTCTGGCTGATGTCTCCCACAGGGAGCTTTATTGTTTCTTCTTGGGGGACACAGCAAGTCTTCAGTGTGAAGCCTTAGTATGGTAGTATGGTTTTTTTTTCCCTTTGTTATTCTGTAAAACCCCACATTCCTGTGTGCGGTTGTGAGAAATAGAAGTCAAGAAAGTGTATTACCTGGTTAAGAGTGAGGATTCATGAGATGTCTGTTGTTCCTTAATTTCTGTGGGAAATAGCTCCTTGCTTTAAAACCAGCCCCCAGAAAAGCTCTGTTTCTTGCACAAAGTGTTGTTTACTCTGGTGGTCAGAAGTTCTGTTTTTCCAGTGAAGCACAGCTGCTGATCGTGCTCCTTGAAACATTAACTGGCTGGGACCAAGGCAATGAGCATCTTAAAAAAGGAAGACCAAATCAGAATGTGCTGCAGGTTTTCCCCTGTGAAAGCAAACCAGTCAGCAGTGAAACATACCCTCCTCTCTGTGACAGCGGAAATAATAACCACACATGTTCTCTCCAACTTACAGCTGAATGGGTGTAACTTCAGGCTGCAGTTCAGAATGACTCACGTCCTTTAGTGTGATCAGGCTCAAGATTTATTAGTATTTGAACTACTGATAAATTTCATTTATTAGTATGAAGTTGGATAAATTTTAGTTCCACTGGAGGACACCAAAACCTTTTACAAAGTTTAATCACATCTCAAGGTAGCTTTCTGTTAGGGCTGAGCCTACAGTTCTGTGGTCAGGCTCCTAACCTGGGACATGTGGCCTTTACTTCTTTCTTCAGCCTCTCACCCATAATCCGTAGTGCATGCAACACTGCCCTGATAATGCTCTTAACACTGTACAGTGCTTTGACATGTCCCTCCTAGACAGTGTCCTAGTCTGGGTACCTTTCCCAGTCACAAAAATGTGTTATCTTCATTAAAATCTTGTCAGAGTGAATGAAGGCTTCTTATGATCCTCTTGAGTCAGGGAAAGCAGACCTTTTCCTGAATTTCTTAATGCATAATATCTTAAGTGTTTTTATTAGGTGCATTTACACAGCAAATGTGTAAAACCTTGTAAAACTTCAAGAATCCCATTAATAGGCCTTTACAGTTGTCTGCCATTTTTAGATAAAAACAACACCCAGCACCTTTCCACATGATGTTGGATGTGATTTGCATGTCCATTTCCCCTCATGTAGAAGAGTTTTATTGAACAGTTTAATGTTTCATTGATACTTTAGTGTGCCAGTCTCTACATAATTTAAGTTGGGTTCCAGCGACTTGCTGTTGACAATGCTTAGTAATGTGGTCAGATTTCACAAGTAAGTTTAGCTTTCTGGGGGGCATCGATAGGTATCCTTCTGGGAGCACACTTGATCTTTTAGGATCTAGGTTTGAGTTGTTTGGGGTTTTTTTTTAAACTGGAATTGTTTACCTGAAATGACTTCTTGGGACCTTAAGCACAATCCTGTGACATGGTTACTATTTACGCTAATAAAATGGTCTGTGCTTAATATTATCAAAAATTTTAAACATCATTTGGCATCCAGCATAGATAAAAGACAGTAAAGTTTAACAACAGGTTGGCTGATCAGGATTAAATGCAGCTCCTGTCTTGTTGTAAATAGAAAGCTTCATTCTAGTTTGTGTTCTTAGCTCAAGCTAGTTAATACAACTGAATTTTTGTTAAGCACATTAATAGATTTTACACTTATAAAACCAAGTCAGTAAACTATATGCTCTTTTAATAGCATATTTTTTGTTCTGTCAGAGAGTTGTAGTCAATGGGACAGAATCCAGTTGGAGGTCTGTAACTAGCGGAGTCCCTCAGGGGTCGGTACTGGGACCGGTGTTGTTCAATATCTTCATCAGCAACCTGGATGAGGTTACAGAATGTATCCTCAGCAAGTTTGCTGATGACACTAAACTGGGAGGAGTGGCTGACACACCGGAGGGTTGTGCTGCCATTCAAAGAGACCTTGATAGGCTGGAGAGTTGGGCGGGGAGAAACTTAATGAAATTCAACAAGGGCAAGTGCAGAGTTTTGCATCTGGGGAAGAACAACACCATGCACCAGTACAGGCTGGGGTATGACCTGCTGGAGAGCAGTGTAGGAGAAAGGGACCTATGTTAAATGCTGTGGAGAAATTTTGGGGTTTGCTTCCTGAGCAGTTTAAAACTACAGGAAAGGATTTGGGCTAGGCTTTGTTCTTGGCAACTTTGAAACTGGAATCATAGGCTTTTTGTGTCTTTGCTTAACAGTCAGATGGGTGCAAAATCAGTATGAAAAGAAAGAAAAGGAAAAAGTACTTTCTGACACAATTAGGAGAAAGCCAAATGTGTTCCCTTCTCTCTAATGTTTCCTTTCACTTTGATTATGCAACCTTTTAATGTATTTTTCACCTCAGCTTCTTTTCCTTTCAGTTGTTTATGAAATAATGAGATGAGGTTATCTGAAAAAGTAGCTTTACCTACATTTGAAAACTATTAACACCAAAAATTTCGTATTTGAGGTTAAGGGAGATGGTAACTGAAGTGAGTATTGAATTGAATATTCTAGTTATCCCCAAATCTTGGTGATTTTGCATTGATTCAGTGAACTGCTTATCAGTTTTTAGCATGTTGCAGCTTATAAAACTATTTGACATTGTTTTAAGAACAAGTGAGTTCAGTGTATCCAAGAGGTGCTGTATTGCAAAACTGGAAAATCCTATTGCCAAAATTTACTAAGGGCAGCAGTGAAATGAACCCAGTGCATCTCTTTGGCCTGCTAGAATACAATCGTCTTGACCTGTTCCCCTGCGGTTAAGAGGAAAGCCAAGTCTCTTGGTCATTGCAGGTGAAGAGTTCTTTGTCCTAAATACTAATTTATTTTGTAGCACCAAAGATGGACACTCTCTTTACAAGCAAGGGTGACACGTCCTTTGCTCCAGGTGAGTATAATCTGGGTGTCGGATTCCACCACCTTTCCACATGTTGCAAGGTCCTGTGAACTGTAAACAGTCCTACCAAAATCCCCAAACTCTTTGAAGAGTAACAAAGATTTGCATAAAAATTGAAAAACTGGCCCTACCTAATAAATCAACAAAAAAACCTGGGAATACAGCAAGACATGAAATTCATTTTTGAAGTAGCTGGACTTTTATCAAGCTCGGTATGGGGACTTTGACTTTTTAGTGTCATCAGGCTAAAAACCCCCTGGACTTTGTATATTCCACCAGGCAATGTTAATAAAGATTCCAAACTCGGTAAGTGCAGGTGAACAGAACCATCCAAAATACCAACTTTTAGGTACTTAGAGCATGCTAGAACGTGGCAACTGCAAGTAGGCAAAGGAATATATATGATGAAGATGAAGTTGGAATCCTAGTGATATTTATCTTTACTCATAAATCTTGTGAAATAAAAGTGCAGATTCTTTAAGGCTCATTACTCCAAAGCAGAACAGAAAATGTTCTTCATTTAAGCAAAGCTCGATCTCAAACTAGAAAGAAAACACACCTTTAGCTGTGGTTTGCAGGCAGGGCAATAGAGAGAGAACATGTTTCTTCTGAAACTGATTTGTACCTGGGCCTGCTGCAGATTTTATTCCTTGGTTTGAAAGAATAGTTTAGTATCTTTTTGATTATTTTGTGGGTCATATAATTTTGCCAGATAACTAGGGATCATGCAGCTTCTTCTCCTTTTACCTGTTTTTGTGAAACTTAGTGGAATTTAAAATGGGGTGGAAAGACTAGTCAAAGTGTCAAGCTAGCTTATCTGGTTGTACAGGTATCTCTGTTGCTTGTTCTCTATTTGAGCATATACACGCACACACCCACACACCCATTTCTTGTATCACTCAGTGTTTTTCAAGTGCTAGGGTGCTTGGGGAAACTATTTGACTGGATGTATTTGATTGTGTAAAATACTTTAGTGATAACACCCTAACAAAAATTGTCTTGTTTTTATTTCCAGCAGATATGGGAGAAGAGTTTGTCAGCATGCTCACTGAACTGCTGTTTGAACTGCACGTTGCTGCTACTCCTGACAAACTTAACAAGGTTAGCACCTGTTAGTGAGCTGCTCTCTCTGTTTCTTGGATAAAGAGGGAGGGCTTCGTTCTCAAGTCTGACACAGAGCCATACCTAGCTCAGTTCAGACAGTTCAGAAGGCAAAGTACAGGAAAGTGGGACTAAAATGATGAATACAGAAAAGCTTTCATAGAAATGAGATGAGTAAGGCAGTAGTTGCAGTGACTGGCTGGCACAATGGGCCATGTTAGTCTTGGACCAGGCGTGTCTCAGCAGAACAGAGTTTGTGAGCACAGCAAACTTGGTCTTTCATGCTGGGAACAAAGGTCAGCTTTGGAATTTTTTTTCTGGCTCATCACATTTATTCTTCTGAGAGACTTCTCCAGACTTTCTTGGCTAGAAGCAGTCTTGTATATATCTCATCTAGCTTCATTCATCTAAAAGTTAGGTGAATAGAAGCTAGTCACATCACTAGTCACATTTGCACTGTCAGGCCCCTTTAAAGGTGAGTCATCTGCTGCTCGTGGTCTCAGATGAATGTTTATCTCTCTTAGCTACATGGATATGGCTATGGATAACTAGCTTAGGCTTGCGTCTTAACATATTTTAATTTGACTTCATGTTAAAAAAGAGATATAAATTTCCTACTAACGGTAACAGTAGTCCGAAATTGTATAAAACTTCAAGGCTTTTCCACTTTGATCTACTTTCATGCTTGGCAAGTCAGCTGAATATACAGTGATTTTTTATTTATTTGTCCTTTAAGAATTTAGTACATCTCTCTTACCTCTCCAGCATTTTTTTTCTTTTTTTTTTATACTGCCTTCTAATTTGTTTTATTTGGGAAAATTATTTATCTGCAAATTCCTTTGAAAGATACCTTATAAAGCTGAAATATTAATAACTTTGATATTAGTGCCAACTCTATGTATTGGTTAGGAATACCACATCTGTAGAGACGGCTGATCCATCTTTATGCAGTCAGGAATGCTTCTCCCTACAGTTTCTTAAATACACACTGAACTAAAAGCCACGGAGAGGCCTGATGTATTTAAACTTCTGAATGTAAAAAGGAAGTAATTAAATGTATTGTTAATGAGTGTTCAGGAACATCATTTGAACTTTGGGCTTGGGTTCTTTGTTTGGCAGGCTAGGAAAAAAGCTCATGAATGGCTGGAAGAAGCCAGTATTTCCACCCCAGTAGAAGCAGAAGAGAAACTAAAAGAAAAAGCAGAAGAACCTGGTGAAGAAATGACCAAAAAAGAAGATAACATTGACAGTGATAAAGCAGAAGTAAATAAAAGCAAAACTGTGGAGGTAAAGTAGCTTTTGGAGGATAAGTTTTACTAAGCAAATTGTCATACTTTGTTTTATAAGATTATTTCTTTATCTTTGTGTGTTGGCTTTATGTTTTGTCCTTATTTTTTAAACTTGTGGAATTATTAAGAAATATTAATATGCAACTATTCACTGTAGACTCAATAGGAAACTGACTTCCATTAATATTTTTACTGTTAGTCTGTTTGCATAAGTAAATGTCCAAGTATCAGGTCCTCTGCCTATTGCATTGTTTTTATTTTTTTAACATCTGTGGGTTTGTGTGCATAAATGTGTATACACAACATACTGTGGGCTGGGGGATTCTGTGGTGTAATGTCGATAGCAAACTGAAAGTCATATCTCAACATACCTTGGCAGCTCTTTCTCCCAGCCACAACACATGGAAAAAAATATCAAACTTTATTTGAACACTTCAACAGTTTAAATCTCAAGCAGACAAAAAAAAACCCAAAACCAGAAGCATTATTTAGGCAACTCACAAGTGTTCATTCTTTTCATGAAAGGTATCTCTTACGGCTAAAAGTATTGTGTCTGTTCAGACAACCCCTCCTGTTGATAATGTTAATTGTGATTGAATATTTTATGCCAAGTTACAACAATATTAAATGTGGTTGTCAAGATTTTTTGAATGAATAATAATTTAAAAAAATCTGTCACGTTTCCTTACAAAACAGGTCCAAAGAAGGAGACAGTTACACTGTATATATTACAGATTTCTATGCGATTGCAGATTTCCAGCTGGCATCAGCTTGTGAAAGCTGTAATGCCATAGTGCTAGGTAAAATTTTTTATCTTTGCTAACAAAAGCCACTTTTTTACTGTGAGTATCATCCATTTCTACTCTGGAGATTCACCTGAGGGATGAGTGAATCCTTCTGGCTCCATCTGAAAGTAATTATGACTTACTCTATAAAGGATCTTTGCATTTGTCAGGACTAGGTTTAAAATTGCTGTGTTAGAAAATCTGAGAGCCTGGCCTAGTTCCTATCCAAATAAATGTTAGACTTGTTCTTACTTATTTTTCAGGATGAGTAAAAGATCTGTATTTTATAATCTGTGGATATTTTATTTTCCCATATTGTTTGTGAGGAGGATGTTATGGCTGATAATACTTCGCAATGTATGTGGTGGTATTTCCAGTTGGGGCAGGCAGGGCTCCTGTGTTTCACATTCTTTTATATGTATATATCTATATGTATATTTATCAGTGTTGTTATAATTGATTATATTGTTCCCTTCTTTTATTTTAAGGAAATCTACATGCTGTCCATTGAAAGTCTGGCTGAGGTAACTGCTCGTTGTATTGAACAGCTTCATAAAGTAGCAGAACTAATTCTGCATGGGCAGGAAGTGGAAAAAACAGCTCAAGATCAAGCAAAAGTACTGACAAAGTGAGTATTATGTACTTCATATATGAACATTTGACATTTGCTTGAAACCCATGAAGTTCCATTCAACTTTTGGCACTTGAAGGCACAGTAAGTTACATGGATTAACAGGCAGCATTGGCTTTAGGAGTTCTGGTGCTGTATTCTTTCACGTAATCAAGTTACATAGACTACCCGTTATTTTTTGACATGGCTAACATATGTACATTTACAAAAGCTTGACCTATTCAGGGGCTGAAAGTTGTTTCTGCTGCAGCAAGTGGAGGTACATGCTAATTTGGGTTGCATTTCCTGTTACCTCTGCAAAAGATACTGTGCTAGCATATATAGAATATGCTTTGAGAGTGCATAATGCAGTCTTATTATCTGCCAATAGAGTTTCATTATCTAGTGTTTATCTGCCAAAAACAAACAAAAATAAATCTATAGTTCTAAACAATAAGGTGACATTTGTCAGCAACATTGTAGTAAACCACAACAAAACATACATAAATTCAAGAAGCCAGTTTATCTAGTGGGACTCAAAATTCAGATCTCAAGCTCTCTTCAGGAATCAATTCTACTGGTTTTAATGGGGTTTGATATTTAGATGTTGTAAGCACTTCAATCCTAAGTAAGTAAAGTATGTAAGCAAGTGTTTATCCTTAGGAATGCTAGTAACAATAGCAAAGTCTACAGGAACATTTCAGTCTAAAACAAAGCACTTGAACAAGTATTTTTCAGAAGTAGAGCTAAGGTATGGTGCACCTTACGGGATGAGGTTCTGCATGGGGCACTTGTGAATGTTTAGCAAAACAGTGAAAGATCTAGGAGTAGAACTAGATCTGCCTGTTCTCTCATATTTTAACCACAAGGGTACTTCCTCTTTTAGTACAGAGTAGACATTTTATTGCTTAGATAGGAAACTTCACATTGTTGTCATTAAAGTTTGATATATTTGCAACAGTATTTCAAGGAGTTGTGTTGCTGTAGTCATCAGGAAAACAATAGTTAAACTAAAAGTTTGGAATTCCAAAAAAACCTGAAACACTGCCCTATCAAAAAAAGACCAGTGTTTGAGCCAACATGACACGACACCATTTTGCTGCTGTAGTCAGCAATGGATTTTTTCAGTGGAGGAATATAAAAACTATATAAAGAACAAAGTCTACCCCAAAATATTTTTTTAATTACTAGGAGCAAAGTTGCATTAAGAACATTTTTGACTTCTAAGATGAAGTTTGTGCCTGCTACAGTCATAGGATTTTTATCCGTTGACAGGACAAGAATGTATTTTTATATCTGTCTCTCTCTTTTTTAAACCAGTTTAACAAGTGCCATGTGCAATGAAGTTTCATCTTTATCAAAGAAGTTTTCTGATTCCTTAACAGCAGCTGGGGTAAGATAACAGCATTTTCTGTAGCATTTGGGCTTTTTTTGACATAGTTCACTTCTTGGAACAGAAATTCTTACCCGAGTTTAGTGGCTTTACATGAGGTACCAGCAAAGAGGGCACTTCTTTCCTCAGATCAAGAACACAGAGCACTTTTACAGCAGATTCCCTATTGCACAGAAAGTTTATAAGCCTTGATAGACTGCATTGTGTCCTTCTAAAATATCTCTCTCTATACACCATTTCCCATTTTCCTGATCACCACTCAGCACTTCTTATCTCCTCATACTGAAAAGGCCCCACATTTCAAGTCCCATAATTTGATGATATTTTCTTCTCCTACTCAGCCTATCCCTTTTGAATCCACTTGTGTAAAAGTCATTAAGAGATAACACTTCCAGTACCTTAAGATGGTTTCATGAGCTGTCTTCTTAGCCTTTGCTAAATCCCATGGCCTAGGGCCACTGTGTTTTCAAAAGGTTTAAGAGATTAGGAAATCTGTTTGGTCATCCATCTTAAAAAAAATCACTCTGTCTTGTATCTCAAGATATTCCATTTAAGAACATCGACTTATCTGTGAACATCTTTGCTAGAAATAGCATCCTGCCTTTCAAGATGTCTCAAGGATGACTGACATCTGGCTGTTCCAGCATGATCCACAGGCAAAAATCATGCTGTTGCTGAAATTGTTCTATAAATGTCAAAGAACAAACTCTGGCTCTCTTGATTACTCCATGAAAACATGAATGTACATCAAAGGAAATTGTCCTAGTTCTCCCATGAGCTCTTCCAACACATCTCTGAGCAAGTTTTTTTCAGAGTTATTTGTAGAGAACATGATTTATTGGGTTACATTTATTCAGAATAATTTACATTCCTTCCCATGACTCTGGGAGAAAACGCTTGCTTAGCATTTTGGGATTGTATTTTAGCTTATCTTTGTGTGACGCTTGCAATAAATACATGCACAGTCATATAAAAATAAATTGCACATGAAATATTAAGCTGGCCCAGCTCATAAAATTGGAAACTGAAGCTTTCATAAGCAATGCACTAGGTTTTATTCTTATCAACTCCGTACTCAGTTTTTAGGACCAGATTGTTTTTGTGGATGTTCGTGTGGACATATAAGAAATTGAGCACAAAGGCACTTCCCACTGCCAGAATAGTCTCTAGAAGAGAGTTTTAAAAGGGCAGTCTGGTGATCTTTATGTGCTGTCCCATCCCTGTAAGCTTTTGGAGGAAGATGTGGGCCTTCTGCTTACCATGGTATCAGTAAGAAAGTAAGGAGCACCTGTCACACAGGGCTGCAGAAAATCTGCATCTTCCTGCATGTCCCAGTGGTTCAACTTCCTCCTTAACCTGCCAACAGCATCCAGGTTCACAAACACATTCCAGTATCCTGCAGAGTGCATTAACTCATGGGAAACTGAGAAATGGCTTAGAACAGAAAATACTGGGTTTTTTCAAACATAATGCCATCCCTATAGTTGTATCTGTGTAATTCAGAGAGCTGTAGTGCTGGCTGTACACATAGTCTATAATGTTGGTGAGGTTTCTGAGTGAGCAGTACCGCAGAAATAAGAAATAATAGCTTTGCTTGCTGTGCATGATTTCTTTCAAACTTTACCTTATTATTCATACAATCAATAGTATTTAATTGATACTGCTCTCTATCTGTTTCAGTTTATTGACAATCACCTAAACAGTGCACTTTGTAATGGATTTTCTAGTAACTGACAGTAAAATTGCTCTTCTTTTTTCTAACTATCTTCCCTTTGTTCTGCCATCTTTCTCCAAACACAAGTTAAGGTGTTTTGTGTTTCTTTAAATCTGTAATATGAAAGCTACAATGTTGTAAGTGGACATCCTTCGGTTAAATGAAATGATACTGTGTTTCCTTCATTTTAATAAAGTCCATTGTTTGGTATCGGAAGAAAGCAACTCTTAATGGAGGTTACTATCCTGAAAAACCACAATGCAAACGACAGTGAGAAATAAAAAGGAAAGAACTTTCGCCATTTTAAAAAGCAGAAGAGCTGATGAATCTTGTTTTTCTAGGGGTTTGATTTCTGTAGCCTCTGGTAATGTCAGTATTCATTGTACCCATTTTTATTCCTATATGGCAGTTGAGAAAAATGCTGTGTGTGCTGAGCTATATTTACTGACCAGCCTGCATTGTCCAGCTCAATGTATACTGCCTCCAGTTTGGGGATCTGCATTTCACCTGTTTTTCCTTCTGTAGGGGAGCTAATCTAGGCCTTTCATTTCCACCTAACCACAGATTTTTGTGAAACTTTGAAGAATTTAATTATCTTTCTGACCTGTATTCCTCCTTCTTGTTTCCTTGAAATCATCTAAGGAGTTAATAAATTTTAGGGGAGATGAACAGACAAATGGACAGACAATGCCATCACATAAATCTCATATCCAGAGGAAACCAGGCAATTTGAAATTCTCTGGTACATGAATTAATGAAAAAGTAAAATTCTGGGCCCGTTTTAGTTCATTGTACTCAGTGATAGAAATACCTAGAGTCTACTGAAGTGTGTACGAAATATAGACACAGTTATCAGGAATACTGTGATAAACAGTCTGAATAAGAATCAAGGTGAAGCCAGACCTTTATAGAATTCATAAAATCACTTTTCAGATACCAGTATATTTCTGTTAAATGTATTTCTTGTCCTGACATTTCATTCCATTTTCCGGTTTGCAGAGCAGTATGAAGGCAGAGGTTCTTAACCCCATAATTGACAGTGTGCTACTAGAGGTAAGCCTTCACTTTTTCACATTAGGAAATACTCTGGGAAAATTATTTTGAAATGAAACAGTCACATTTATAACTGAAGAAAGAACTATATAAAAAGTAATTACAATATCATTCAGTGTCAGCTCATAAACCTCTCGGTTTTGCATTCAGCCTCTCCCACAAATACTATAGCAGTAACTGCATTTACTGAGGATTCTTATGAACTGAATGACTGGCATGAGACTGATCAGCTCTTAAATTCTGCTGCTGTTTTGGTCAGAGCACAGCAGACAATTTGCAGTGTGCTGTTCAGCCCTTTTTAACCACTTCACAGCTTGCTTGGGATAAGTCTATTCTTACTGTCCTGGTACCTACTTTGAATTTTGCAAAGTATTTATTATTCACAGAGAGTTTCAGACTATGCTTTTCTTTAAAATTTGAGTTGCAGGTATGCTACAGTGTTTTTCTGTCCATGGGCATTTGAATTTTTGCAGACTCACAGTGTAGCAGCAGGCTTGGTCAATGCATAGGTAACCATGTGTCAGACACCACCAAAATGTTCATGAGTGATTTATTAGGCATCTTGATCTACGAGTGACTTCTTCTATTAGATACCATGAGATATTTTTCATCAAAAAAGTACAGTGAGTAAAATGTGCCTCAGTTTTACTGAGGAGAAAAAAAGTCAAGAGGGAGTAATACGCTCGTAAAGTACTACAATGTGTACTATGTGCAGCACAAATTCTTTGAACTCTGCTAATTAGATCACACTTCTCTGTAAATGCAAATAAACACATAGTAGTGACTACAAATTGTCATTCTGTATCCAATAGCTGTGGCCACTTAAAAATGAGGAAAAGACTGTTTTACAATAAGCAATTTTGCACTAAATTAACAATGTCTTTAAGGAAAATCATGGCAAGTTGAATAGAGCTGTAGTAAAGATTACTTTACGGTTCCTTTTGTTATAAGGTAAATTTGCTTTTGCAGCTGACATATCTTTCTGAGCTTCAAGAACTGGAAAGTCTGGGAATGTCCAGAATTGTGAAATACGATGTTTTGTACTTCTTAAATCCCATATTTGTATACAAATATGTATTAGTACAGCCTAGGTTCATGGAGTACATCAAGCTGCTATACCATTCAGTAGCAGAAATTCCAAAAATAGCACTGTGTGTTAAAACCACTGTAATAATTCAAACTGTTAACAGTTAACAGTAACACTTCTTCCACCTACAGCAAATTCAAAATTAGTTCTGTTGATGGAGAGACTAGCTGGTTTATATTTAAAAAGTCAAATCTACTTCTGAACACTGTGGCATTTTGTTCTCCTCACATTGCAAACAAAACTCCCCAAGAGTTAAAACTGAGGGGAAAACAGATTTTTATATAGTGATTTGGGTTATGCTTATTAGCTGTAAACTGTTGTAATTTATCATTTTTGTTATCTACGGATTCTAAAATCTTGTGTGAATACATATGCTAATACAGCGTGATGCAGATGTGAAAAAAAAAAAGTGTTTTTGATTCACAGTGTCATTCCTCAAATACATAACAGCTATACTGATGAACCACGTTTTCTTTCCCCATTAGGGCTGCAACAGCACTACTTATATTCAGGATGCTTTCCAGCTATTGCTTCCAGTTCTGCAAATTTCGCATATCCAGACCAGCTGTTTGAAAGCACAAGAGTGACAGTTTCCCAGCAGTTGTCACCACGGGGCTTAACAGAAACCACAGACCTAATGTCTTTAATGTATGCAGGTAGAAGAGATGGTATGAGAGATGTCTGGCCACTTAAGAGTCCTTTGAAGACACTAAACGCGGTTTTGCACATACAATATTGAACAACATTTTAAAACTCAGATTTTGAGACTTTAGAAGTAGTTACTAAAGTGAGTAAGTTCTTTTCCATTATAGTATATCCTTTGCATTAATTTAATCTGGAGTTTATTGATACTAGCATTGACTTAATTACGGATTCTAAACATTGACCTTTTCAGTTGTAGATGATATATGAAGTGAATTAGAATATAAAGGCTTTTGAAACGTTTCAACCCAAATGACCATTTCCATTGTTTGCATCCTGTCAGTTAAAAACATATATTTCAAAAGTTGGTTTCAGTATTTCATTTTAGCCAATATGAGCAAATTATCATAGTGTTCTGCTTGCTAAATATTATTTACAGTAGCAAATAGTAACATCATAATAATCTGCACCAACTACATAACACTTTGTGTTGAAAAGTTATATGGTAGCAGACATTGACTTTGCTAAATTAAAATTACAGAGGATATGCATACAGAATTGTACTCAAAAGACATTTTCTGAGCCAGTTAAGAGTACGGGTAAAGCTTTATATTTGCTAACCCAATTTTATATTAATCTATGTCTATTTCTTAATTCCAATGGCTGAACAACATTGCAGGCCAACATAACCTTTTTACTATGCAAGGAATAGAAAGTTTCCCTTTTTTTGGCAGTTGAAACACCCCCAAAATAATCTCCTCTCAAATGTGTTACCAGGTTAGCACTTTGGAATTTGGACTTTAAACATGATGAACCTTTTTATCAAATGGAGATACTGATACTGGCAGTTCAGAAATACAGGTTTGGGGTGTAGAAAGGAAGTTGTGAAAAGAAGTTACAGGACAATTGCTTTGGGTGGGATGGGGAGGTCATATGTCAGAGCAAACACCTTTTCTCTGAGGCAGTAGATAGACAGGGCATAACTGAGCAGCAGGAATGACATTTCATAATAACACTAGCAACTATGATAATTTGTCCGTACCCTGAGCTGTGAACCTCAGGGTTTGCTTACTCTACTTCACTTTGTAGGCAGGAAGAACCTTCCAATATTTTATGTATCCTGGATTTTAATTGTTTATTGCGTTTCTTTCAGCTATTTTGTGTTTTTTTCCTCTTGATACACTCATTAATTATATTTAAATGCTTTTTAATCTGAATATGTTTAATCATAGAAACATAGTTCATACATTGCAAAATTAATGAAACGGAGCATGAGGAGGTACTGTCCTGTTTGTCAGAAATGAGAAACCATGTATCAGCTTTGCACATGGTAACTTTTCTGAGTCCAAATAAGACAGGACAGAAAAGTCTGTTCATGGTCCCTGATCTGCTGTCACTTGCATTGTGACTTTTCCATCTTTGTTATTTGGGAGATGAAATTTTCACTGTCCTTGAAATAAGGTTTATTACACAAAATCTTTTTTCTGCCACCCTGTAATTTAACAGATTTGAGAGCTCTTTCTGGGTAGGTAGAAAGGGTACAGTCTTCAAATCCACTTACACAGAACATAAAAAAAAAAACAACTGACAGCAATGCTAGCAAAGATAAGAAAGCCCCTTGGCAGCTGAAAAGGCAAACAAGGCTTGACATTCATTGGTATTTATGCCATATTGAACAGCTAATGTTACTACAACATGGGCGAAAGAGGGGCACAGGAAAAGGTAACTGGTAAGCAGACTCACTAGCCCAGAGGTACGATACGGCTCCCACCAACTTGTATCCATCACACTTCCATCTGGCATTGCTTTATTTCTGAAAGCATCTTTTCAAAAGTATGTTACAAACTAATGTGTCGTTGATGCAAAACACTGCATCATACCCGATTCTTCTCTGGCTTCTGCACTTTGGGGAGAATGAATGTACTCTTCCCTAGTGTCTCCTCTGGCTGCTGGAAGAGATGCACGCTGGTACTTACTTGACATGGGGTCATTCTTGCAGACACACCTTGACCCAGAAGAACAGCCCCTCAGGGTGGATTGCTGAGGACCACGTGCTGGCTCCATAGACTTCATCATGAGCAGTTTTCAGTTTTAAAGATCTGGACATCAGTGAAAGCATTCAGTAGCTTGTAAAAGGCCTATTTGTTTAAAGCAGTATTTTCTCTTGTTCTGTGCTGGCAAGCAGAATATAATACCTGGTTAAAAGCCTGTTTATTTTTCAAATGAAGACTGTCAAGAAAAGTCTAGTGTTTTCACCTATCAATCACTACATCTTGGATTTATTTTTACTTTAATTTCATCATTATTTTTCATCAAGAAGCCTTTCTGTCCAAGTTGGAGTAGAGCTCTGCATCAGGTATCTGTAAACGTGATATTACTGCCAAATGAGTCATAGAACATAGCAATAGCTGTTTCACATCATTCCTATGCTGAGTCAATGTTTTCATACATAAATGAATTTATCTACTTTTTCATGCGGATCTTTTTTTCCTCTGAAATGCAGTGCAGAATATGTAGTGTTAAACCTGTCAGAAAAATTTGTTGACCAATAGTGGTGCCTTTTAGCAGAGGTTGAACAATACAGTGTTAGAAGCCTCAGGGGATAATGTTTGAAATCCTTGAGGGGCATTCTTAAGACAAAGATTGCTTGTCTGAGATATTCCTTACTAAAGGTTTCACTGTCCTGATTAAATTATGTATGTGTTGAATAAAGTACCTTACCCTAAAGTAAAAGAAGCTATAAAAAATAATGTGTGGACTTAAACTATTTACATCCCTACAATGTAAGAAGGGAAATAGGGCATAATACAAGCATAGGGATACTCCATCTGATCTTAGATGGAAACCTAGAAAAACTGAATGTTGTATCTTTAAATCAGTTTTAGGTAAATAATATTTCACTAGAAAAGTACTATGTGGATATAACCAGAATATTTTGCTTACACTGGTTTTTGTTTTTCCATCAGTCTAATAAATCATTTGAGATACTGAACCGAAACAGTATACCCCAAAAGAAAGTTTTGAAGAATAGTGTGGTGAGAGGATGTACTCAGTGAAGGCTTTCACTTTTGGATTTTGTGCTTTACCTTTGGAATGATGAGTGTGATCTTACTGAGAGTCTGACAAAAATCGATGTTGCCTTAAACTTTAAAGGAAGACTGTTCTTTCATCACCACCTTTTTTCCAGGTCAGTGCACTGAATGTGCCTTGGCACTTGTCAAACTCCTAGGTTTTAAGTACTCGTTTAAAAAATTACCTAGATTGTGAAAATTACCTGTTCTCTTGAGCAGATCTGTTTTTCATGGCATTGCAACCACTTCTGAGCACACCTTTTTATGCAGAGACCAAGGAGGCAGGATTTTGCACTCACTAAATTGAGAAATCTATCAGGATGAAACTTGAAGCAATGTCTGCGTACCTGCAGCCTCGCAGATGATCCGCTATTACAGGTCATCACTGAAGGGTGAGCTAGAACTATCAGACAAGTCACTCATGGTACTTGCGTATCACAAGTATTTGCTTTTTTTTTTTTTTTAGGCGAACAAAACAAAGCAAGCTGTAAGTTGTTTGCTGCTTTTAAGGGTACAGTCTATTCATGTGTAAACATCTCTTCCTCATGATTTGCTCCTACGCTCCAGCATCCATTGCTTGAGACAGCTTAACAAAAGAACTGTCTCTTCCACTTTTTTCATGCTGCTTAGATCATCCACTGCAGCCATTAATATCTTCCTCTAAAATGTGCCTCAACAATATAATACAAAATCACAAACATTTCAATTCGAGATGCTTTTTAATTATGTTTCCAGTGTCACCCACCAGTCAGGATTCAGAACAACTTTAATGAGTCTGAAACGCCACAGTATTTTGAGTGACAAATACAGATTTTCACCTTTTTTTCTGATTCACAGAAGCGTTTTTTTATCATACAAGCAGTCATCCGGCTCATAGGATTATCTTTGAGACATTCCACTTCTATTTCGAATGACAGCCCTGTCCTTTCTGTTAGTCTCAAAAGAATGTAAAGAGTGGAAAAGGACTTTCCTGAGTTCTTTTTAAAACGATCTCAGAGCAAGGCTTAATGTGACACCATCAGCCAGTCTGACCTACTTTGAAATTTTTACAGTCTGACTGGAAAGCCCTCTGGACTTTAAACACTTTTTACTGTCTCAGGTCAACCTTTGTTGCTGAGAATATGAGGACATAACCAGCTGCTTTTAATGTGTGACCTGTACATTTTCCATGCTCTGACCTCAGCATTCATAATATTGATGGTGGCGTGCAGCTTTAAAGTTAAAAAATTGAAAATAAAATGTCAAAAATTGAGCTGCATTAAAAAGATGAGAGAGGGAAAATTATTTTCAAATTAAAAAAAAAAAGAAGACATGCTCTTCTCTGGAAATTGCAACAATTTTCAAGGTTGGATTAGAAAAAAGACTGTAAAATAATTTTTCAGCATTGTTCAGAATAAACAAGAGATGACATCTGATTAGTTCCAGCAGAACTGGAATAATGTCACTTCTGAAGTAAAATTAAAATCTGCATGGACTTGAAGGAAGTAAGTCAAAGATAAGAACGTTCAACGAGGAAAAGCTCAAAGGAGACAGCTAATTTATCACTCTAGATCTGCAGTGCTCATTTTCCTTTTGGTGCCTGCACCCCTAAAGTCCCTGAGCACAGATCTGCTAAGAACTCCTTATTAGTCTCCCCACTTTGATCTGCTTTGCACAGCTTCCCTTGACAGTCTTTTGAGGAGGTGCTCTAATACACTCAAAGCAGAGCTCGAGCTATTCATTCTGCCTTTCAGACATTTTACCCAAGGAGTGAAAGAATATTTCTCATGCAACACTACAATAATGTGCAAAAGGAATCTAGAAACACTGCAGCAAGGACTAATCATAATTCTTAGTTAACTGAATTTGCTGCTGCTGTAAAGAGGAAGGTGTGAAGACATGACTCAAACAAATGTGTACTATTTCTCTTCCTGGCTACAGGGTGGAGACAAAAGGTGCCAGCTCTGGAGTCAGACAGTGTCACTCAGGAGAAAGCCAGAACATTGGGTAATTCAAATAGCTTTTAAACACCTTCAGAAGCCTCACAACCCATTTGTTAGACTCGTAAAAATGCAATCCTACTCTTCTTGCCCCAGGAACTCAGACACTGTACCAGCAGCTTATACAATGCTGATATTGAAGATGGTCTCTGCCTTTCCTCCAGTTCCCATACCAGCTCTGCCCAATGCCCATTTTGCACATTCTTGTACACCATCAGCTCTGTATTCCCCACCAGTTTTGTTCACCCCACTCTCCTCCACCTTCATGTCTCCTTCCCCGCCTTGGTTTCTGAGGTTCTTCCCTCCTGCCCTTCCCTCCCCTTCACTCCCTACACCATCTTGTGCTTGAGAGACTGCACCAGGACATCCTTTCTCTCCTCACATGTTCAGTTTTGAAAAAGCCAGAGATAAAGACAGGGGGTTAAGAAGACACAGGAGGAAAGAAACCCAGAGGATTTAGGAGAAAATGGGAAGACACTAAATTGGTTGCTTTTTAGTCCCGTCCTTCCTCCTCAAGTGTAAGGAGGTTGGACTAGAGACTGCCTGAGGTCCTTTTCAATCTCATTTACTTTAGGATCACTTTTTTTTCTTACCAATGTCTCCCCGTTCTCCCACTGTTTGCTATTGTTTGGATCATATTTGCAAGACAAGGTAAACTCTACTCAACAGGGATTAAAAGCTTATTAAGAGCCTTTCGGGTTTACTTGTTCTTGGTGTTTTTAAAGGTAACTTGAAAGATGGAACCTTCCAGGGTAGTAAAACCAATCACAGAGAGCTGTGGCATAACTGTGGGTAATAAAATAGTAAGTCATAGTTTTGCCATCCAATGAAAAGAAGGGAGGGAGGTTATAGGCAGCAAGAATAATGGAATTAAATTATGGGAGAAAGGAAATTAAATTGAGGTCACAATGAGCAGGGCTGTCCCTGCCAACAAGACCCCCGGATTACTGAAAGGGAAGAGTGATAGATAGTGCCATCATTTGAAGCATTTAAACAGTGATGAAAATGGCCTTAGCAATTCTGCAGTGATTTGAGATAGGTAGGTCTAGTCATCTGTAAGTTGCTGCTCTGTCATAAGAAGAGGAAAAAAAAAAAGCAGCCAGAAACAAATTGTGAGAGGTTTATTTTATAGTCTGTATTAAAAAATCCATTTCTGAAAAGCTTTACGTTATTACCACAAATCAGCAATAAAGCCTCAAAAGCCCCAAATCAAGAAAGTCAGTATTTTTCTCTTATTTTTTTATAAGATGGTAACAAACAATAGAAACAAATGCCTCAGACTCATCCAACTAAATATAAAAAATTCCATATGGCCTCAAATCATTCAGAAGCTAATGTTCACAACTATTCCTATTAAATCTGAACTGCTTGGTGCAGTATAATGACTGGAGAAGCAATTTCAGAAAGCTTCAGGAGGGAAAAGCTATATAAATGTAAGGGGTGGAGGTTCCAAAGTATTAACGTGATGCTAAATTGCTGCATATCATATTTGCAATGGGCAGTTTACAATCTGTTCATCCTGATGGATTTAGCACAAGGGAGTCTGAAGTCCTGGCTCTGCAATTTCTGCCTCATAACTGATGCTTAAATTGTACCCACAAATAATGTGCTTGCATCGAATGAGTTTGGGACCCTGCTCAGCCCAAACGGCTCCATTACACTCAAGAGCAGTAATAAAAGGAAAGTAAGGAAAAGTTCCAGGAGATAATGAGTCTGAATACTAATGACCTAAGCTGGTACAAAAGATAGAAATGCAATTTATCAAAAAGTATGAAACCCATTTGGTCTTAATGAGTTATTAAAAAACAATATTAACAATTTAGTGGTTTGAAGCCAAATTAATATTTTTCCTCATTTTTTTCTTTATCCACTAAGATGTTGCTGAATTTATGAAGGTCTTCCTGGTTTACTGCAGAAATTAAAATGTACTGCGGAATTCTCTCCTGTGATCTTTCAGCCACCTTCCTCAACAGCCAGAAATTGTATCTTTTAAGCATCTTAGACACTTAGAGAAAAAAATAGGCTGAAAAATGTGCTCATTTCATGAAAGTAGAGGATAATTTCCATCTTTTAACAGACTTTCTTATCCTATGGAGAATATAAAATAAATATCTTCTCTGACAGACAATGAAATTATTGCAAGGATTATCTCACAACCATATGATTAAGTATAAATCCCGAATGAACTGCAAATAGAAGAGAAATCTATGCGCTCCCCAAACGGGAAATGGAGGTGCTTTCTTCTGTGGCATATGATGTGTCTTCTTTCGTCCAATAGTAATCATATTTCATATGGTGACATCTGAAACTGAAGAAACCCGTATGAGAAAAATGAGGAGGATAAAAAAGCAGTCTTTCCTAATTTATCTTCAAGGTCATTCTTCTGACTTTCACAGTAATGAATTTTCCTCTTTATTGCGAAAAAAACCCCAACAACATTGTACCTAAGAGGCAGACAAAATGGAAGATACACATCAGATTGGAGCAAAAGACCTAAGGATAGTACTTGCCACCAGGATGATGGTTTAGGTACCTGCCCCACAAGAGTAGGACACGGGAACCTGGGTAAGAAGCACTGCACCTTACTCACTTTCAGGGAAGCTTGGCAATGCAAGAGCGGGCAAGAGCCAGAAGCTGCCCTAGGGAGCATTCACCACATCCACCTGGCTGAAGTGCAGCAATAAGGATGTCCTTGCAACATCTCAAACTGGCTTTTTGTAGAGTGCCTCCATCTACATAGGGTTCAGTCTGGAATTCTTTTAAAGCTGGGTGGTGACTGATCTCTTTCCTTCAAATAACTGAGCAGGTTTCACTCATTTCTTCCCTCCTGGCAGCCAGAGGAGGGGACACAAGTTTTGTGTGCTGTCTGTCTCCGCTCCAGAATCTTGATCAGTGTCAGCTCCTGGGCATCTCTTCATGAACTACTCCACCCGCAGCGAAGTGTTCAGAACTGAATTTGAGGTATTAACAAGGTCTTACTGCAGCTGAGACAAAGCAAGCTAAATTATCCTAGTGGGGAAAAATAAAAACAGACCAATCCAAACCACCAGCTGGATGGAAGAATTTTCAGACCTGTGCCCAACTGCATTTCCCATACTATAGTCGTATACAGCAGGACAAATTTGGAAATAATTAAATAAACCTAGCTTTTTCCACATTCCAAAGTGAAAAATACTCAGAAATCATCAATGAGACTTCTGAAATTTGGACTGCAGCTCCCAGAGTAGCATATGATGAGGAACCTTGAAATATGGAAATGCCCAGCTCCCAATTAAGCTGATCTTTACATTTTAGGGAACCGTACAATGCCAGGTGGCACGGGAAGCACAGGATTTCTGTACTTCTTACTCTCACACTGAGTGAAAAAGCAAATGTAGCTTGTCACCCATTCTGGTAGTTCATGTAGCTGCAGGTCCAATAACATCTGTCTCCCTTTTCCTTTGCATCATAAGAACTGGGATAAGAAGTGTTCCTTGGCTGTGAAATCATAATGGAGGCAGCAGCTGCTGAAGTGAGCTAGAAAATGACAAGTGTAGGCAGGGTACGATGCATCAAAAATTGATGCCAGCTGATGGAACAGGGGGTCTGAACAGCCTGCACAGTGCCCATTACAGACCGGTTCTGCAAGCAAGCAGGAGCGCTTCCCTTCAAAAACCTCTGTGTCTGTTTTGGAGAGAAGCACATCCTGGCATGCATTTTATGCAGAGCCCAATAATTGTGCCAAGTACTCTGGAAAGTTTTCAGCAGTCTGATTCTGTGAGCTTGTTCATACTGAGAGGAGTTCTCATTCTAATGTATGATCAAGACTTGAATCTGTTATGGAAGCAGAAACAGGAGGAATTATCTTTCATGATATTTAAAAAGTAAATAGATAATTGAGTGACTGCATACAGTCCTGAAAACAATTTAAAGCTGCATGTAGGCATAAATATTTTTTCATAGTTATCTACAGGAATTTGTGAAAACATAAAAAATGCTGTCTTACAGAAATGGCCAACTGGCAAACCCAGTATGTCAGTACTAGCAGGAACTTGTGCCATCAGCAGCATCACGCCCAGCTCTGTGATGACTTTAACCACAGTACGATCACTTCTGAGCACTGAAATCATGCTTTTCAGGAAAAGTGTCAGAAGGATAATTGGAGGGATCCCAGCAATTTAAAATCACACCTACTGTTCTTTGCAAATACATGTGTGATTTATAAAAACAGCCCAACTGTAATCTTTCACTCCTGAGTAACTTGGTATGTGCCTTTGCTAGAATGTTTTTAACTATGAGTTTCACTGCTTTCCCTGCATGATTTGTATCTTCTGTTGCTTGTGTGGGTGTCTTGCTCAAAGACAGATGAGAGAGGATTCTTTAAATATTAAAACATTTTTATATAGCCACAATCACATACGGAAAACAGGCAAAGAATATTTTTAGTTGCTGTTGGTTTGGACAGTTGTTCTATCACCCGACCCCACCCAGGAGGGGGAATCAGGGAAAGGAAAGGAGACCCGTGAGTTGAAATGAAAGCAGGTTTAATAAAATATTAATAGTGAACTAATATTAACCCCAGTGCTAATACAAAATACAAAGTTATACTCGGCTCCAGACAGCAGTCACGAGCTGTGTGCTTCTGGCAGTGGGGGTGAGTGCCGACACTGAGAGCACAACAGCTCCAGCGAGGACACGGTCATCACAGCAAGTGGAGGAGGCAGCCTCAGGTGCAGGACAACCAACGAGACAGAGGGGACCCTCTCGGGAAGGCAGCCATGGTAGAACAAAAGGAAAAAACATCCCTGCAAACTTCCCAATATATAGGGAAGGTGATGTTCAGGGTATGCAATACTTGTGTTGGCCAGCTTGGGTCAGCTGCCCTAGGCTTCGCCTTTCCTGGCCCACCACACCTGCACAGCTCAAAACTGCCCTCAACCTTGGTCACTATGGAAAGCTGCACACCAGAGCATCTCATCTCTTTTGTTCTCACAGAACTGTACTCTGCAGTCTCTCAAAACTAGTTTCTCTGAACAGAAAAAGTGATTTTGGGGTTCTGTCCCGGCAAAACCTGGACAGTTGCCCTTTCTGTTTGTGCTACAAAGTTCTGCAATAATGGCATTTAAGGACCTCTTCTGGTAGGCAGCAGAGGCCTGAGTCAAAGGCCAGGTAATATCTTAGGTGTACCTACACTGAATTTTCCTGGTATTAGACTGGAATCTGCACAATTACATTTCTAAATTGCCAGGGGAGGGTATCCTTAGAAAACAACAGCAGTGATGATACTCTGAATGTAGGTGGATTGGAATCAGCCTCTTGTACACTGAGTTGCTTGCTGGTTTCTTGTGCCAACCACCCCACATTAGAGGTTTCATGTCCTCATGCTTTTAGATTACAAGAGAGGAAAAGGACTCATCAACTTATTTTATTTTACAATTTCTGTGAAAGAGTTTTTCACCTTTTTAGCCCTACACATGCTTCCCCTGTGTGTCATCCCTGTCAATTACCTGTTATCTACCTTATGTTCCAGTTTTATAATCCATTTCACCTGAAGATTGTCACTTAAATTCTATATTCACTGGGAGACCAACTTGTCTTATCTAACTATACAGCTACACTGTCACTCAAAGAAATACAGAGACATGAAGCACCTTACGTGTTCAAGGATCTCAAAGCTCTCTACAAAGAGAGCTGGAAGTGCTGATGGTGAAAAGCAGTGCACTAGAAATTGCTGGCAATTGCCAATGTGGAGCCTTCATTACCTTTTATGCAGCGTTTGACACATCCACTGATTTTATTAGGAGAATTAATGGGGAGCAGGACACTAAGATTGTTTCATCTTGTCCTTAGGGCATTGACTTTCAAAGGGACTGATGCAGTAAATAAAGTGCTCAGGGTAATAGTGACCAATTTGTGTGAATTTGATCTAACAACAGCTCAGAGCATGACGCTGGACACTTTTTACCAAAAAAAAACCCAAACAAGAAGCCCACAACAGTTGGCTTTAAGACACTGAGTTTTCCTTCTTTCTTTCCTCATAAAAGGCAGCACTTCATCCAGGAACAGTCAGGTCTGTATCTGTTTCTAACTTCCCCAAACAAGAGAGAACACTGTTCTGTCCCTAGTCATTCACTGAATCCATTAATGCTCCCTTTGATTCAGTGAATACGATGCTGTTTCCTCTTAAACAGGCAGAGGACAGAAGTACTGCAGGAGAGGGCTCGCAGCTACTCATCATGCTACACTCATGATTTTAATCTGCCCTGGTCACTGTAAGATTGAAGTGCACCTGCAGTATGGAAGAGGCCAGCAAGACCTGCATTGCCAGTCTGCCCAGAGCCCATGTGGCCCCACCATGGGGAAAGATGGACTGCCACAAGGGCAGGACACAGCACAGAGAGAAATCGCTCCTTTATTAAGCCTCCAAGGGAAAGTGTAGCCATAGCTTTCCCTACGTAACAATGCTTTCAGGGCTAACCATCAGCAAAATCATCTTGCTGAATGCTCTAATAGCTTCAGATTGGCTGTTTGCCATGTACACGGGTGTTTTAATGGGCACAGTGATTTGACTCTTATTTGCCCACTTTTATGTCTTACTCCAGTTATTCTTTGCCCCTACTGTTTTAGAGAATGGCCACTGAATCAAGTACATTCAAAAATGTTAGTCCTCTTATGGTTTCACATGCTGCATTGTCTTAAGTAAAGAGAGCTAGTAGCCTCGCTTCAATGTATGAATTCAGTATCTATCCTTCTGGTCTGCTCTCCCAGATTTCTTGCTATCAGTCCAGCTTCTTGTTTCTGTCTTTTCATCTGTCACAGAAGAGAGCATTCACTCAAAAAAAACCCAAAACCAAAACAGACCCAGATATATATCCTGTAGCATTTTAGATCTGCTAAAAATAATAGTCGATGCAAGTAGTGCTTTCTAAGTCAAAAGGACTACACAGTCTTGGTTTTAGCTGAGGATAAAGAGGTCTTACCATGGTGCAAATTAGTAATGAGGTGTGATCGGCAGAGACAGATAAATTTGGGTCTCCAGACCCCTATTCTAGCATGCTGTCCCCTGAACAGCATTGCCTTCAAATGCAAATATTTTCCCTGAATAAAATGCTCATGCTTCCTATCTAAATAAACAGCAGCCTTGAAAATTTATGATAATTAATTTCAGCTTTTGACAGCCCTGAGGAAATACATCTACAGCTGCCATATGTAAAGAGAGAACTGTCTTAAAACACGTGAGAGACTTGGTTCATTCATTTTTTTTTCCAGGACAGTTGCTAATATGGTGGTTTAATGAAAGGTGGTAGAAACAGAGGAGGATTCTTAACTTCAGCACTCAAATGTAATAATAATACTTACTGTGAAAATACACACAGACGTGAAGTGACCTATGCTGAAAAGATTCCCCTTTGGCAAAGGTACAAGTATAGAAGTTGATGCATTTTTTTATTAGCTGAATTAGCTGTCAGTGTGATAGTAATCAATGAGCAGTAAGTAATAGAGGATCTGCACGCATCTCTGTATGCACACACAAAAATACAGACACGTACAGATATATAAATATACACACACAGGATATAAATATCTTGATAAGCATGACCACCTACATGTGTGTGGCCATGTCTGTGGTCATATGTTTATAAACTTACATGTGATCAACAGTATTGTCTTAAATACAAAGACATTAAAATGACATTTATAAAAAGAAACATCTTTTTCTGTCAGAAAAAGAAAAATTCAGCAAAAAACAGCAATCGAGCAAATAATATGCCTTATACTTTGCTCTCCTGTCTGATCTGGATTTTTAACTCACTAAATTCCTCTGGCTACAAACAATGTCGCCGACCCTTTCAGCTTTCAGTGTGTTGGGTTAAGGGCCACTGCTGAGGCCATCAGCAGGTTCTCCAGCCCAGTAGCAATAATGATGGTGATAAGAGTGATCCTTGCTTTTCCATTTCCTTCTCCTTACAGCTGCTGTTATACCCACCACACCTGCTGTGTGCCTGGCCTCCTTACACAGAAATCAAATAAACACTGCTGTGGTTAATGCTTTTCTCTGAGTGCAGCTAGCTGGAGATGATGGTTTTTGATCAAGAAGCTCCTAGTACACACTTCTTATCTCCACCCCACCTCCTTCTTGGGAAATACAGGTTTTATCAAGTCAATGGAGTCTATAACCATCTTTGTCAATTCTGGGAATTTAACTATCTTGATGTTTTTCAGTCTCAGCACTGGGCTGTTCATGTGCAGCACTTCTAATGCAGCCAGCTCCTCCCCTGTCAAGCAAACTAGTCTGTAGCAGCATTCTAGAGACTTCACAGAGACTACCCTAGCATTCATGAGAAAAGTAGACCACAATCTCCTTTCACAGGCTAAGTAACCAAAAGGACATCTAGCTAGCAATCTTTCCTGTCACTGCAGTGTCGTTAGCCACCGAGCCACCCACGAACACAAGAAGTAATGAGTTGAATCTGACCTTATCAGATGGAGGGGGAAGAGTTTCTTTGCAGGAAGTGAAGCAAAACTAAGACAGAAAGTGCTTCTATTATTTTATTATTTAGCTTTGAGACAGTATTTGAGAAATGTTATTCAAAACCTAATGTGGTGAAAGGCAAGATCTAGATCTAAGTTCTTGCCTCTCCAGCCACAGCCTTTAATAATCTTTCCACACAATGTCATGTAACATTACAATGTCATATATTCAGCATTAATCCCACATACCACATCCAGCCTTCAACTCACTGCCAGGAATTCTTCTGACAGCAAGACTGTGTTACAACCAGGAAAACGGGCCTGCTTCTGTACAGCACAGCACTGGAAAGAGGGTTTCTCAAGATAACTGATCTTTTTCTTTCAGTCGCTGACCCAGAGATTAAGGAAAGGGATAACTTTATCCTGAAGTGTCTTGGATCTCATGTATTTTCTCAAAGAGCAATCAAAGATCTGCAGAGTTGTTCCATCTCTTCTTTCTATCATTTAATACCTAACACTTAAGATAATGAAAGCAAAAGGAGTGCTGGCAGGTCAGTTCCAATGGTTACTTCCACCTCTAGGAACACAGAAGTTAAATTTGCAAGGGAATGGACCATGTTTGGGTTTATTTCCTGCTTCTAAAAGATGAGTTTTGGTGAACCCAGCATCCTGGAAGGACAAAGCGTGCTACTGATCAGCCATAATACGGTATAAGTGAAGGCACTGAATACTAGCGAGCACCCCTTAGCAACACCTACTATTACAACCTTAGAAATGTCTTGGGTTTAACCTGAGAGTAAAAGCTCTCACAGGAAACAGTTACGGTGGGCAGGTGAGTAGCAGACAGGGATACAGGAAGATAAAGGTTTACCTAAGAGACAGTTGGCAGGTATCAGAAAAAGAAATGGTCTAGTACTGAAGTGGTTGGAAGGAGTCCCTGGAGAAAGGAAGAAGCTGCCCTACAGAAAGGCTGGTGGGGCTCTGGGAAAGGGCTCACTCATCAAAAGCTCGTGATGTCCAAATGGCAAACAACTGAATTCAGATGATCGGACAACTGTACTCGTCTATGTCACAGACTTCCCACGTCATGTTATCTTTCTCTGCCTCCTGATATCCTCATTTTAGAATAGTAACAATGACAACTTTCCATCTTTGTAAGTCCCTGTAAGATCTATGGATGGAAATCACTTAAAAAGTGGTTGGTATTTTTATTTGCTGTAATACACTGCCCTGGAACCCAGCTAGTCTCTCTCAAAAGCCAAACAATAATTAGCTCAATTATTAATTGATTATGGCACTATCTCATCTCTTGTCAGCAATGCTGTTCAAAATTTCTTCTTTAGCTCTGTTTTCAACATACAACTTAATTGTTTATGGTTCCACATGAAGCTCAAAAATCAAACCGCTCTTTTTTTAACATTTAACACAGTACATCTTTTTTTTTAACACATTAAAAAGATAGCAGGACATGATACTGAGTTTTCAATAAAACTCCATCCAATTTAAATAGGTGTAAAGAAGGACCTTCTTAAGCCTTTAACCTAAAAAAATCACCATAAGCTGTAATACAATCTGAGCAAGTAGCCATTACCTTGTCTGTGCAATTGATACATTATTCTGTATTACTTATTCAAGTAGCATCTGTTTCATTTCTAGGCATTACAAGTATTGCCAGGAAGAGGCATCTCTTACTGCACATTTATTTTCAGACTTGTTTCCTTACATGTGGACTTCCCCCCAAAAATTTACTGGAGTACAAGGGCTGGAGAAAGAAGTGGGAGACTAGTTTTAGTTCCAAGCTGAAACCAACTGCTTGTCACTCCTCCTGACTGATGTAGTAACAACAGAACGATCAATTTCTTTTGTTTGGGGAATTTGATCAGCAAACTGTTTATTTCAAGCATGTGGTTCTCTTCAGAGATCATTTGCAAATTGCTGCTTTCCCCTGCCCTTGTCAGAAATAAATGTCATCATAATGCTGAAATCCAGGACACAAAATTCTACACCAGAAAAAATAGTGTCAAAATTTGTACTGGGGCCTTCAGGGACACACAGGGTTTAAAAGGCCAACGCATTAGTTTATAGATGACTCTTCGTACCAGAGGGAAAACTGATTTTGTTTCCTTGCCACCTGGCTCTCACCAAACACATTTTCTGAACTAGAAGTTATAATTTATTTTGAGCAGATAGTGCATATTATTAATTATAAAAACATGAGGCAAAGCAGAATAATCAGAGTTGTAAGATTTTTTACTCACCTTCTACAGTTGATGCACCCACATGACAATGCTCATGTTCGGGGATTATGGGCAGTATCTCTGTGGTCTGTGCAGTAAGTGGAATCCATTGGTTGCTGGTTTTCACTATTGAAAGTTAAAACAATTTTTATCCATATTATTAAAGAGCAAATACATCTGCAGTGTGTTAAACCCTGAGTCTGCACGTTCGAAAATAACAGAGACCTATCTGCCCACAAGGCAGGGGTAGGTGGACAGCCAGTTTTTCAATGGGATTTCAGTGCCTATTGATGCAGATATATGTCATAGAATCACAGAATGGTCTGGGTTGGAAGGGAACTTGAAGATCATCCAGTTCCAACCCCCCTGCCATCGGCAGGGACACCTCCCACCAGACCAGGTTGCTCAAAGCCCCATGGTGTTGGTCTCTTCTCCCGAATTGCTAATGACAGGATGAGAGGAAATGGCCTCAAGTTACATC
>VZRW01012407.1:104510-122779 GCA_013398125.1 Aegotheles bennettii
CTATGATTCTATGATCCAACCTGGCCTTGAACACTGCCAGGGAGGGAGCAGCCACAACTTCTCTGGGCAACCTGTGCCAGTGTCTCACCACCCTCACAGGAAAGAATTTCTTCCTAATATCCAACCTAAATCTGCCCTTTCCCAGCTTAAAACCATTTCCCCTTGTCCTATCACTACATGCCCTTGTAAAAAGTCCCTCTCCAGCTTTCCTGTAGGCCCCTTCAGATACTGGAAGGCTGCTGTGAGGTCTCCCTGGAGCCTTCTCTTCTCCAGACTGAATAACTCTCTCAGTCTGTCTTCATAGGAGAGGTGCTTCAGCCCTGTCAAGAACTTCTGAAAGTACTGACCATGTTTTGTATTTAAATTCCTCTTGATACTAGCAGGACTACAACGTGCTGATCCTAAGTCTCCCTGGGGTAGGCAACTAAATTGCACTTGGAAATTTTACTAGCAGTGAAAACACAAAAGCATAAAAATTCAGTGTTAACTAAGAGTCTCTCAAAATACAGAAACCTACAGTGGGCCAGTTAGGTGAAAACAACTGAAATTTAGAGTGTCAACTTTCTGATCCGTTTTCACGTAGTGATAACCCAGATTGCCACTCAGGAACACATGATGTGGCCTCAGCTAACTTGTCATACACACAGGGAGAGATACTGGGTATCAGTCAGTCATTAACAGAGATGGCAGCATGCACCTCAGAAGCAGGGAAAGGTGCGGTGATGTCTTCAGCACACTGGCAACACAGATCCTGATATGATATTTTACTGGGATACAGATAAAGAAACGCAGAAATAGCATTGTCAGGCAAATCAGCACAAGAGTTATTGATCCAATGCATTTTTCAAAGAACTACTGTAGAACAATAATAATACTTTAACTCCAGATTAATCCTGTCCCTGACCATCCATAACTTCTGTAAACCTACAAATGGGTTTCTGCTGAGTTCATAACAAGAGAATGAACTGTGCCACTTATATTTAGCTACATCCCTTCTCCACTGACTATATAATTTGGGCTTCTCTCTTTAAAAATGCAATTAAAGAGTTGCGTTTGGATCTTGGTAATTAAGTATCTGAACATGAAAAGCAAAGTTAAAAAAATAGCAATGGATATTGTGTCACCCTCAGGATGAACCTGGAAAGAATGGGAATGTAGGCTGATATTCCCTTCAGAGCCTACGCTCTACTGAAAGCACACAGGGGCTATGAAAAGGTCCTAAAATTATCTGCATCCTACAGATTTTTTCCTCCTTCCTAAAACATGA
Organism: Aegotheles bennettii; assembly: GCA_013398125.1. NCBI lineage: Eukaryota > Metazoa > Chordata > Aves > Caprimulgiformes > Aegothelidae > Aegotheles > Aegotheles bennettii. Next base: position 105,778 of record VZRW01012407.1, read on the forward strand.
AAAAGGACCCAAAGTGGTAATAAGGCTTCACATTTTTCTTTGGAAATGTTGTGTCTCAGACACCTGTAAGTCTGTGTTAAATATTGAATACTGTGATGAGCTTTGCTTTTCCCAGCATTATTCATCTAAGTTGCAGAGGAAAAGACAACTATTGAGCTATGTCGGGAACTGAAAAGGATCAGAATCAATTAGATGCATGCTTCACTTAGCCAAGATGAAACAAACTTCTCCTTTCTTGGCTTTGCATCTATTTGCTGTTGTAGAAGATGTATCTTGCCTGTCCTCTTTGATAAAAAGAAAATGTATTGCAGAGTACAAGGAGGAGTGAGTCTGAATTCACGGGGATGCCAGCCCTGACACTACTGAGCCAGTGTTTGTTTAACCTGTCAATTAACCTAAAGTTGTAGCAATAGATCAGAGACGTGGCAGAATTTCACCTATTTCCTCTAATCTTGTAGGACAGGAACTGTTACTTTAATAGGATAGCACAGTAAAACAATATAGGAATTCAAATGAATGAGAGGAAATTTGTCTTGTTGTTTCTTATGTGCAAATTACAGCTGTCAAGCCCAGTTATATCAAATGCTACGGATGTCACAAAGTCTAAACAGTCCAGAAAACAACTGCAGGCCAGAAACCCTGAAGTTTTATTCTCGGAGTCCTGGTTGCTACTGTGATCCTACAATGTTCTTCTTTCAGAATGAGTTATAAAATTACCATTCACCAGAATTAACTTTGCATTGCTGTGAGTCAGACAAGTGAGTCAGGAGATCGTGTATTCGTATCCTAAAATGCAGTGAACCAACCTGTGACTCCGTGAGCCAGTGGAGTATCACTGAACATGAGAGAAGTCCACCATTGGAGCAATGTACAACAAGGCATTAGGTTTGAACTAGGGTTGCCCACACAGGCTGTAGAGTAATAACATGATGATGATATTAACAATTCCCTGTCCACATGGTCCCATTCTAGCATAGGAAAGGGACCAGGCCTTTTTTTCTGATCGACTTTATGCTGCTTTCAAAATAGGATAAAAATAAACAAGGAATGTCATTTTCATGCTAGGAAAAGAGGATCTAGATAGGAATTTATAGCAGTATACTTCTAGTTCTATAAATTCACACTTAAGTATAACTCATGTAATTATATTAATGAAACTTGCAGTATGAAAAGACCCTGCTAGGCAATTCAGCCTAGGTTATTAAACACTCTCATTTATGCAATCTGTTCCCTGGGCAACTTTTTTTTTTTTTGAATATGTAGTGTAAAGTTCACACACACTGGCCTGCTCCCAACAAGCAATCCTGTGTCATGTCCCCAGGCTTATTTTTTTTTTTTTTAGGACACAGCTATATGAGAACAACTATATTTAATCAGTTGCTAGTAGTGGAAAAGGTACTGAAGTGGTTTAGGGAAAGTGAGCTCAGGGAAAGGTAGAAGAGCAGGGTAAGTACAGCTGCCTTCCCTTCTCTGGAACTGAGGCTGATGTAAGCAGTAAGCTGTGCATGACAGTTTAGCAGTTTTTATCCAAGTTCTTTTAAAACACTGTGGGGAATACTCTCTAGTCCTTCTAATTGCTATTATTAATTTACTAAGTTGTTCCAAAACCTCTTATACTGCCTTTTCAATTTGAGAAAGCTCCTCAAAGAAATTCTTGCAATAAAAGCCTCTTATGTGGGAATCTCCCTAAGATTCTCTGTCATGAGCACAAAGCAAGGAATTGACTTTTCTTCTATGGATTATTTTCCATGCGCTTCTGCTATCAAGTCCTGTTTGATATGAAAATGCTCTGTGTCTGGAAATACAGATCAACCACTTAAAGAATACTTAGCTCCCTGTACTCTTTCCCTTCTCTTGTGGCTGCATTTAAGGGCAACTGTGTTTTGTCAATTCATACCATTCAAGGGACTGTTTTACATAAATGCCAGGGCAGGAATAGATCCAAAGCCTAGAAAATGCACTCTGTACAGCCCACGCTCTAACGCATGCTTAACAGCACAGACACAGTTTAGTCAACATTTATGACCAGAATGCTTTAAAGCTCCCCTGTTCTCACTGTTTGTGCTTAATCCTTTGTAGTACCATGAATTTGGAAAGCTGTATCTTTAATCCTACCCTAGAGAACATACCATAGGTTTTTCCTCCTTTCCTCTGTACACTGGACTTACTGGTAATGATTCATGGACACAGAGCCACTAACAGTTTCACAAAACTAGCATCCATGCTGAATATAACAGTAATTTCCTAAGCCTGCCAAGGAAATAATTCTCATTCTCAAAGTATAGGTTTCCTTCTTTTTCTTCCCTTATCCTTTCTGAACTTTGAATAACCTTTTAGTAGTACCTATACATCTTTTTATCTATATGAAATACTGTCACATCCTCTGAGATATATATTTAGTCTCATTACAGTGTTTTCACGGTGGTTGTGTTGTATTTTCTGCAGTGGATCTCCATGTTTTGTTTCAAGATTTGTTTCAAGATACAACCTATGCACTGATGATAGTGAAAACATTAACAAGGGCAGTCGAAGAATTCACCTATAGCTATTTATAATCCATCATCACAGTAGCAAATCTTAAACTTAGCAAATGTGGAAAAAACAAACCCTTTTCATGTTGTCTTGATTCCACTGTAAAATATTGGTATAAATCAGGAAATTGACTGGATTGACTGGAATTATGGTGTGTGAAATCAAGGAATTTAATATTAAAATAAAATCCATTATAGCAGTTCATACAACTAAGCATCTTTCTGGGTTAGATGGATAGATTGAAGTGGTAGGGATACAGAAATAAGAATGATGGACCAATATGGGATATCTATTCTCCTCAGTAAAATCTAGTAAAACTAGATTTGAATTTCCATAAAACTCCATTATAAAAAATGCCTTTGGATATACAACACTAAAAATGCCATTGTGAACATGCTGATAAAGCAGGTATGGTATTAGTGAAGCTACTCAATACAAAAGATGTCAGAAAGATAATTCCTTTCCTGCGGGATGAAAATAATGAGCTCATAAATACATCTTAGAGGTTGCCAGTGCTTTAAAAGCAAGGAACATAAATTGTACTCCCAGGAGAGTTCAGACAGACAGGGAGCTATTCACTCTTTCTTAGGTAAAATTGAAATGCCACGAGTTACTGAGTTGTAGAAAGAAATGATTGAGTCTCTTCTTACTCCTGAAGAACTGACAAAACAAACAGGGAGGTACCCCAAGCCTAGTCAAATTTAAAACCATTTTTTTCATTTGCTGGTTTTGTAGTTGTTCTTGTTTTGGAAGGAGGTTGGTTTGCCATTCAGAGCTATTATTCTGTATGTCCATGCTAATCTTTTTAAAGATAGAGCTCCCTCTGTGAAATCAGAATCCAAGGAATTTATTAAAGCATATGACTCTTCCAGCAGTATCAGCAACAAGCAGAGCTACAGCTGCTAATTTCCCCTCATGCAGAGACTCATTACCAAATCATAATTTCTGGGGCCAAAACTTTGAGTTTAACTATGCCATTTAAGGCTACATTTTATTTCCTATCTGAGACTAGAAAATAGTACTTTTTGGGAATTATTCCCTAGAACTAGGCTACAAAGCACCAGCAGAGCCATTCTCTGAGGTCTGCTAGCCATTCTTTCCATCCTTTGGTAGCAGATTTTGTCAAGAGTCATAAAAACATAGAGCATACATACATGTGTGTAGATGTCTGCCTATTTCTCATAAACACACAAAGCACTCAACTGCCAAAACTCAAATGTGGCAAACAACAATATAAAAAATTAAAAGGAGGTAAAGAACCCAAAGTCATTAATGCAACACATTTGGAAGATTGGGAGAAGCATTCCCACATGATATACATAAATCTCCTTATAGTTTTATCATCAGAATTATTTATTATGATATAAAAATATTTCCATAACATAAACTAGATAAAATTTGCATAGGATCAAGATAACTCCTAAACAAACCTGAAGCATCCTCTGTCAGGAAAGACTTAAAAGGTCTTTCTTGACCTCCCTATGCTTCAATATTTATTAGGTTTTTATTTTACTTTCATATTACTTACCAGGAAAAGGATGAATTTTAGTAGCAGATATGGTTCTTCCTGCATGTCTAGAACTCTTTCTTCTTAGAACAGTAGAAACGGCTGCTAATCTGTGTTTACGATCTGTTTTAAACAAAATGTGTTACCTCCAGCTACAGAATTATATACAGCACTGACAGACAGAAAGCTGGTAGACACCTTAAATTGTTAAATGCCTTCCATGACAAAACAGGAAGATTTTGAAATAAAGTGATGAGGAAAACCTAGGGACAGATGTTTTATATTTTCCTGAATGAAATTTTCTGGAAATTCCATTCAGGTTTGCCCCTTTCAAATTATTCCTTCCCTCCTCTATACTATGTACCAAATTTTGGAAGGTTACCAAAGAAGTACATGTTCCAGTGCAGGTTCAGACACACGCTGCTGAGAGTGGAACAGCACGGGTGGAATGTACTGGCATCCTAGGAAGCTGACAGATTCTTTGCAAGTCTGGGGTGTTCATCTGTTTAAGAGCAAGCTCTACACCACCCAGAGAGAGAAAGGCAGATCTGGGTTTAACACTTCTGACTGTCCTCAGCACCCAGATCACAAGCTCCTCAGTCTTTCCATCCTGCTGCTCTCCTGGTACTGTGCTCTTGGTGGGGTTCTTGCAGTTGGCTGTTGTGGTTAGCCCTGTTCTACAATGACAGCAGCAGTTCAGGGCCCAGCCAGATTCTGATGACAGGCTCGCTACAGTTATGCATAACAGAACTGGGTTTTATCTTTTTCTTTTGAGAAAACTAGAAAAAATTATCTTTAAGAAATTCATTAACCTAGCATTATTTAGGTCATGATTTTTTTTATGACTAGCCAGCAGAGATCTAATGGCCTGAATCCCTAAGTATGCGCTGCAACAGTTAATGTCAAAGGGAGCTCTGAAAGTAATCGTAAGACAAGAGTGGAAGGGAAAAGGCGAAAGGATCAATTTCTAATCTACCTTCTTTGTCACTGATCAGTTGTAACCTCCACCAAGTCTATTTGGATATTTTATTTTATGCACTGATGGAAATAACTTCATTAATGTTTCAGAGAGTCTCAGAGTCTGCCTAGCAGAATGTCTCGGAAGGTCTCAAGAGGAAATGAATAATTCCATATTTCTTAACAGCTTTCAGTCGTGCTCAGAAATTAAGAGAAAAACTACCAACTGAATTATAACTATAAAAATTCTTAGCAGCTGTTTTAGGCACATAGTAATATTCTGCTGTGTTCTTTGGGCAGCACTGGAAAAAGCAGCGTATAGGCTTGCAGTTAAAGGTGGCATCATAATATAGACCCATAAGGAACACAAACCTTAAATCTGATTTTTATGTGCTTGTATTTTTGTCAGTAACATCATGTTGTTGTTTATAATGTTTTCTATTGTAAATTTAACTATTAAAACCACTATTTCTCTAATAACAGAAAATGTACTCTAGATGCAAATGAGAAAGTAAAGCCTCAAAAGGGCATTTTATCCTCCCTGGTTGTGACAGTTGTGAAAAACTTGTATCTAATAGAAAACTGATGTCTAAGAATAAAGGCAGTAAATCATTAATCATCACTACTAATAGTTCTGCACTAAAAATGGAATGTTATGACTCAAAGCACAGAAAATCATACTCATGACATTTATAGGTAGCTTTGAAATTACAAATAAAAGTCTTTTAAATGAGACCATTTAATAGCCCACTTATAAAGACTTAATTTATACTTTGTGGGATTTTTATATACATAAAATAGGTCTCAGAATTTGGCTCTAGCAATAAGTAAAAGATCATGTATTTTAACCAAGCTAATCTCCTAAGGAGTTTCTCTAATCATTTGGTGAGGGAGCACAGATTTGCCATTTTAAGCAACTATTTTGCTTATTCATTAAAAATGTATGCATAACTATTTACATTATGCAAAAAAACCTCACAGAAACATTTTGTGTGGGAGCACTCTTCCTTCTGTTCAGTTATGATTAAAGCTAGACTCCTATTGCTCTTCCATTACAAAACTGCCTGTGGATACAGTAAGGATGATCAGGGGAATGGATATGGCTCATCATTTTTTTATTACCCCAGTGACCAAGGTCTCCATTTGGCAGCTCTGGACTACAAGGGCAATAGACATCTGTCTGGTAATAGAAACTAAATGCTGGTTGTCCAGAGGCATTCTGCCCACTCAGGTCTGACACAGGAGGAAGTCTCAGGGTATTGCTGTGTAAAGCATCTAAAAACTATTATCTCGGGTAACAGGTTAAGTAACACTCTTTTCACACTGATGAAAGGGAGTGTGGTCCCTGTACACCTATCTATGATTCAGGATGAAAAACAAAGACCCGCACCTGACAAGCATTGAATTTTCTGCTTTGTTTTTGTGCAGATGGCTTTATGTTGAGTGCTCAAAAGTCTCAAGCTCAGGGTACTCCTACACTTTTATTCTTGCTGTCTTCACTGTATATTGCTAAAAAAATAGTGTAAATCCTGATTTCAGTCTGTATCCCAACTGAGTTGCATAGGAAGATCCTGTCTTGCCTGGTGAAGGCATTCTTTAGAAAGAATTGTTTCAGCCTCTGAGCTAAGGACAAGTTCTTTCATAGTAAAGTTTTACTCGGTGTAGTCAACAGTGCTAATTCAGAGATCACAGCAATATTTCCCTTGCTGAAATAACAGCAAAGAGGAGTGTTGTCTGGACTTAATTCAGCTCTGGATTTAAGAAAGCACAGCTTGGTTGATGTGTACGAGATTACACCACTGCTGAATTTAGATAACCAGTTTTTAGGACAGACAGAGGAGTGGTATCTCCTCATACCTATCCTGTAATTTTTCTTGACCATGATCTAGATGAAACATCTTTAGGAAGGAAAGGGTATTTCAATCTGCTTATATCGGTCATTGGCATTTCTGCTTTAGACCTTCAACAAGGTTTGACTGTAATTGTTTTATCTTCTGGAATCAGTCTGAAACCAGAAGTTCACATCACAAAGGGTCATAGGCCACCAAACACCTGTCAAAAAACCCCATATTTCATTCACCATCAACAAGCTTGGATTTGCATCCACAATTCAGAGGTGACAGTTGATAGTATCAATCATCTGAGTATTTCAGTCCCTCTATAAGAAGCTTTAATCATATTAGAAACAAAATATTGGTGTCTGAACCACATTAATAATCAACATTTGCTTTGCTATTGTAAATTAATACATTTTTCATTGCATAGAAATTTAAATTCATGCAGATTAACTTTTTGCTACTTACGGTTTTGTTCTTTTTCTTGGACTATTTTGTAGATAACCATTGAAATAGTAAAGACAAATACTACTGAAATCATAGCGAGCCAAATGATCTTCATTGTACACATTGGATCTGCCAATAAAAAGTAGAAGAGATAAAATGAAGCAGGAAATCACTGGCAGAGAAAAGCAGAACATTTGATCTTGGTAGGTTTTTGGACCATGCTTATCCCCACAGATGAAAATATAAAACAAAATAGAAGATTGTGCCTTTTTCTTTCAACCATCTTTGTTGCTTGAAATTAAGTTTCCTATCTAGAATTTAGCTTCATTTTCACCTGCATCTATCTCTTCATGTCTGAAATAGTTATACATACCTATGTGAAGGAAAACTTTCCCTACTTGTATAAACTGTTATATGCAACTCAGCCAGGAAGAAACTGCTTCAAAGATCAACATTTATATTTAAGTTGGGTAATATATATCCCTTCTTTGTTTGGATGGAGCACAGAAGGAATTGGTCCACTGTCCAACACTGGCATTCTCAACCTCCTGGTCCATCTTCATATACAGGGGAAGGTAAGAGTCTACATACAGAAATTTTCTTATCAAAAAAGTGAGGAAATGCCACCAACAGGACCCCTCTGGGGAGTTCTCTTAACCAAAGCTACCTTGGGAGAGAATCGGCATGGGACTGGATACAGGAAATAGGCTGCTCGTTTGGACAACAGCTGCTGCAGAAATGTACCCACATTCCGCAGGGAATTAGTTCAGTAACTGGTATAAGCTAGGACAATACACCACGGAGAAAGGATGTAGGGAACTTTCCTCCTTGGTTGTTTGAAAAACCTTTCAAACTTCTTTGGCAGCTGTATGTTAATGCAGACCTTAGCGTTGTCAAAGATTTTAAAAAAACACTTCTGTTACTATGATTCATATAAAACCAAATGACAGACTATAGCCAAACCACTGTTTTCCTTTCCTTGACTTAGAATAGTATAATCAGACCCACATCAACTTCCCTTGTGTATCTTCTTCGCTGAGAAGTCATGAGGTAACTGCCAGTAACCCTATGGCGCTCTGAGGTAAGCACAGCTCATCCCTCCTAATTCAGAACTAAAAATATCTTTTATACAGTCACTTATGCTCCTTTCAAACAGAGTACTCTACCCCATCCTGTAGTGACTTGTAATAACTTGTGTATCAACCTCACCTAGGCAAAGCCCTGAGCACCTCTCTAGCTTTGTTTTGAAGTAAATAGAAAAAAAGATAAAAAGATGTGTTGATAATTTTTATTGTTAATTTGAGATAACTGCTTCCCAGGAAAATCACCATTAGTGAAGGGTGGTTAGCTCATAGTTTTGACACAAATTAGCAGGGCACGTTACAAACAATGCTCCTCTCATAGCTAGACCTACTTGTTAAAAAAAAAAAAACACAAAAAACCCACAAAAAACCCCAAACTAAGCTGCCCTCTCTTCTCTAGGATTTTACCTGGACATATTTAACATAGCTTTAGTCAAATCCAAAACATTTTTTTTTCCAGCGAAGGTACAGCATAAAATGCATTTGCCATACAAAACTAAATTAATGTAATAATTCAACTGTTCCCAGACAACTATCATTGCAAATAGATGCGCTATAAGCCCTGACCACGGTCAGGCAATCAGACAAAAAACTCCTGCAGCACAAAGAGAAATTCAAAAAGCTGACAGGCTGTCCTCTGGGAAAACTAAGACTAGTTTAGCTGAAGATTTCTCTTTTAAGTCTGCTGTAGTAAGGCTGTACAAAAGGATATTGCAGTACAACATTAAGAAAAGTCAAACCTGCCTACTGGTTCTTCTGCCACTGAAGTTAACAGAAATTTTTTACTTAACCTCCAAGACAACAGGGTTATGCCATTATCAGGGTGGGGAGAGGAAAAAAGTAATTCCACGTTTTGTCATACGTGCAATTCATGAGTCTGTCACTGTTAAGCAAAAAAATATACAGATACTTACTTTGCTGTGTTTTAGGGAGAAAAAAGCCACAGCTAAACCTGCTTTAAATCACTGTAAGTTGCCTACTAAAGATGGTCTTTTACAAAGGGATTATCAAAATTGTACTCTCTTCTTGTGAAATACTTAAATACTTTCAAGTGGTTGCTAAAAGCAGAGAACTACCTACTGGAGATTTTTTGCAAGATTGATATTGCTTCTGGTTTGATTTCTATTCTGACTCTCCTTTGTAACTTACATTCCACGTGAGACTTCAGTTGCAGTGAAATATTTATACAGTCATTTTGGTCTTCCATCATTGCTACTAGACAGGAATGATTTAGGTATTCTTCAGTTGCATTTCTTCCTCTGACTATAGAGTTGTTGATGTGGATTTCCAGCACGTAGTAAGTATTATGCTCTACTTCTTCTTTCTTGGAAACTGTAGTGAAATTTAAATATTTATAAAACTAAATGACATCTTCTGTTTTTACTTCAATGAGCCTTTTGCTTTTGAAAATAAAAATTAAAACAAAACTGTTATATAATGTGGTACACAAAGAGACAACTATCAAAGAACAATAAAATAAGTTCTCTGTCTTATTTGCAAAAACAGATACTGGGCTTTTACATTATTGACTATGATAAAATGGACAAAAGGATACCATGTAGTTATTCTGAACAGATCTGAAGAGTATTGAGTATCTATACAAAATACACTTCCCCTGCAAATTATAGCCCTCTTTTTGCTTCACTACCAACTTCAGAGGTTCTCAGTTTTTTAAAAATTATGCAATTGGAAAAGAACTGTATTTCTTATATTCAGGACTTGGCCTGTTGCCCCTGTAGCTGACACTGTTAGGAAAGCCAAATTCAGAGACATTCTCTTCCCCAAAATTTTCCACATACTTTGCAAGTGTATATGGCACAGAAGTAATATGCTGCTACTGCTCTGAAAAGATGCGGATGTTGCGGAACTCTTCTCTGTGTTGCTGTGCCAGTCCTTATTCAGTGCTGCCTTCTATAAAACATGCAAGGCCATTCCTGATACCACACAGTCGTGGTTATCACAGACTACAAGAACAAAAATGGTTATTTCTTGTATAGCTGCCATCTGAATACTTACCATCTCTGAATTAGTTCTTCAGATACTTGCTCACAACCTATCTTCAAATAGCATCAGCAATCTACATGCAGTGTTCCACAATGACATTTAAAAGCTAGTTCAACATGAAAACTGAGCAGAAGCTACGACTCCTTAAAAATAAATATTTTGGAAAATTTAGCAAGATTGAAAGAATGAAGATGGGGATATAAGAGCACTCATAAAAGCCAGATGGCAGAGGACAAATTTGCAACAGAGATATTCCAGGTGGCTGCTGGATAAGGCACACCTTTCTCACAGCACCCTCCTTCCAGACCAATATAAAGCCCCCTGAAGACAATGACACCTCCACACCCACAATTTTATACAAAATCCTCAAAAAAAAGAAACCAGCATTTTGCTACCAATATGTTTCACTGACAGCCAGGAATAAATTTGATGCCACTGAGAATCTGGCACAAAACTTGCATTTTCTAGCCATGCAAAGACAAGCTAAAAAACATTGTTCATAGATCTGCAAAGACCATCAAGAACCGGCAGCATGTTATAATTTTTTTAAGTACCAAATAAAAAAATGTCTTTTACATTGCAATTAACTACTTTAAAATTAAATATTTCTCTTCCTCTACTTACTTTTTTTAGCTACCAACCCTGATCCTTGATGATCAACATTCACATCCCTCTTGGATTCACACTCTGTGTGTTTCGTACAGGATTGTTGTTCCCTCATGGAGGACTGGCAAATACATGGCATATTTTGGAAATTGGAATTATTTACAATGACCTTCAGTAAAATAGTCTGGTTTTCTCTTCTTTGTTGCATGGATCTTTTGCAAGAATTGTTGAACATACAAAGTGGAAAAGTGGTGTTATGTGATGAACAGGTATCCACGCATGACACAATTACAGTGTTAGCTGTAAAAACAAGAGTGGCGTATTAGCAAGACAGCATGTAGGACAAATATGTGCATGGAAGCAACATGTAACAGATCCCTTAACCATCTTAAGGTGAAACACGCTTTCTTGAGCGTTATGGCAGCACACTGAATGCATCAACAGGTAAGAGAAAGCAAACCCAGAGTCTTCCCACCATCTTGATGCTGGATTTTATCACTGAGTTGTATGAAATCTCTTGTAATACTAACTTTAATTGGTGGTGGTATCCAGTCACATTCCTGTTTCAAAGCTGCTCCAAGTTCATTGTACTTGAAAAGAAGATGAAAGCACTCATGTTTGGAGGGGGAACTTAGCCCTGGAATCATGCTGTTGCACACATCAGTGCAATTATGTTATAAAATAGCTATAATCAGAACAAAAACTTTCCTTCCAGTGACATTGAAACCACATAGTGAAAATACACAGAAACACTGCTGAGTTCTCCAACCACATCCTTCACGTTCTCTTATATTCAGTCAACAAACACGAATCTGAATTATGAGCACTGGATTTGGTATTCATAGTCAAACTTCAGTATCAAATTACTGTAGCGAGAATACATTAGTGCAGTTCTGGCAAGTAGCAAAAACCATGTATAATTATTTATTAATGCTGTTATTTTAGCTGTCGTCCACTTTAAAGTAGGGCTTTATTGTACAAATCGTGTGGTTTTACTTGAGTTAACTTTGAACTATTTTTTCAATATGAAAAAATAAAAAATAAAAAACTCCTGACCCCAACATGAAATATGTATTTATGAATACAAATAACCACTTCCTGGGGCTGATGCAGCACTAACCTATAGTTTTGCAGCTGAGATTCTGATTCTAGTAGTACCCTTGCCTCTTTGTGAAGCAGAAATTTTGCATCTAGCTCCTATTACGAGTAACTGGAGTAATATGTTCATAAATCCTCATGTATAGAGGGAAAAACATAGCCTTTTATTGCTCCAGTGCTCAGCCACACTCTGACAGCTTCAACAAGCCACCTGTGCTCACATCGCAGCAGCCTGACCTCAGAAACAGTTCAGTGAAGGATTTCAGACAGGATACAGAAATAAAATCCAAAATCCAATGCCAAAGCCAATTATCTTCACTTTACTAACGCTACATCAGACTCATAAATTCCTTATAAAACATCATAAATGGAAATGTAAAATACACATCCTACACGGGTAAGAAAGTAATTAACACAAAAAGGAAAATTGTCAGACAAAATTTAGGGCTTGATCTTTCCCTGAGGCAAGTCAAAACATTTTCCTCTAAACTCTTACGGTCTGACCCACACACCTGGAGTGGAGCAGGCTCCTAAGGTCAAATTCTTCCAGCTGAAGAAGGCACACTGTGCAGACCTTCCCTCTGGAGATGAGCCAGGAGCAGAAATCGAATGCTTACGCTCCTCTCATGGCAAGGCATGAATGCATCTGGGCAACCAGTCTAAAACCATGGCTACAGCTCTCCAGGTCAACTATTGGTAATTCCCTACCATACCCCTTTCACCGAGAAATTTGAAATTCACTGACTGTGCTGTGACAGCAGCCCACGTACAGCACTATGAAGTCCATTTTGGACTTCAGCCACGGCTAAACAGGCTCCAGAGCTGCCTGTGAGCCACGTTGTAGATATGTGACAGGCATGTTACCTGAGTGGAAGGAGTTTGAATGCTGTCATGTTAGGGAGGGTGCTTACCACCCTCTTTAAAGGTCGCTACTGAGAAAGCCATTTCAATGATGATCACTAAGCTTTATTTTCTTCCAACTCACAGACTGCGGACTTTCTAGGGAGGGATATATATTTTTGAACACTGTAAGCAGGGCTGCAAAAAGACTAGACTTTCTCAGTGGGTTACACAGCAGACAGAGAGCCATACCCACACAAGGCTTGCTCCTCACTGCAGGGCTGGGAAGTGCCCTCCCAAATGTAAATGTGACTGAAAACGTGGAAAGGGTTTTGTGAAATCTGAACGCAGATAGCCCAAGGTGTTAAGAGGATCACTGAGATGAAACCATACAAAGTATCTCTAGAAAACTGCTGTATATTCAAAGACCTGCAACCTGCATGCTTAACGTCAGGAAGTCCTGTGATTTTGAAATTCCTTTATGAAGCCTCTATTTACAGGGTGTTCTTCCATACAAAATCCAATTCCATTAAAATGAAATTATTCACTCTTTGATGTAGAGACAGTAAGGTCAATGTCATCTTCTGGTAAGAGTCATGTCATTGTTTATTTGCATAGTCTGTGCTAGCAAGTACTTTGTTTACTTCTGCATGGAGGTAAAACATTAACTATTCCAACATCTTAACTTGGCTCATCAGTTTTATGATATTAAAAACTTATGACAGCTTACCAAGTTTGTTTGCTTATAAACTATAAAAATCTATAAATTATATTCTATTTACTGTCATGTTTATTCTTTGTGGTTAATGAAAATAGAAATTAAATGTAAGTAAGCCAATCTGGATATATTTTGATACTATTTAAAAAAATAATTATGTGTTATAAATAATCTATTAATCTATTTAATAACATTTATCTATTCAAAAGCTTACTTAGGAATGGATGTGTCCAAACTATTTTAATATTAATTTATTAATGGCTTTTTAAGAAAGCACTGAATGCATAACTTCCACACATAAATTTTGCATTCATCCTAAATCCAGTATCGACCTTTAAGATCACCAAAATGCATGTGGGATTTATGTTAAAAGATTTGCTTCATTCAGTTGCACCGATTCTGCTCTACTTTTTGTCAGGTTACCACTGCATCTCTCCTTCACAAAGAGTATCTCATACCAGATAGATGTTGCACAAAGGTTCACAGGCATTTAAGTACAGTAACTGTAAAAAAAGTTATTTTTTAAGACATACAGTACCTGGTATAAAAGAACACACGTATTTTAACTACTCTCTTCATGGTGAAAATAGTAAAAGCACAGTTGCATGGAAACAGTTACCAAAAATTTTGCAGTGTATGTAAATAAATAACAAACTCCTTTTAAATTACCGCATACAATTAACTCTCTTGGCTAAAAATCTAACGAAAAAATATACATGTCCTGTAAAGTCCATATGAGCCCAGCATCCTAACCATTGCTTTTAGAAAAGCACGTGCCAACTTTTCAACTGCAATCAGACTTTAGAATAAATAAAAGGCTATTTTAAAAGCTGATCACTCACCTTCATGGATTTTGAAAAAGTCAGGTAAACACAGGATAAACATGGTAATTATTCCTAGTACTAATTTGAAGAGTTCTGATTTTCTCAAAAGCAAGCACATGTCACTGAAGGGCTCCCATCTAGCATAGTGGTGGCAATTTCCTTCCTGGTTTAGCTCTTAACTTTGTGCAGACTTTATGCAAAATAGCGTCTATTCATTTCCTTTTTCTAATACGGCTTTTCTTCTTACTTCTCGCTACGTTCAGTTATAGAAAGCCAAGTTCTGTTCTCACGCCAGTATAAATGAAGATGATTCAAATGAGTACATTGAAGATAAAACACATGTACCAAGATTAAAATAAGAGAAAAGTCATGCATATAAACAGTTTTATTCATTTGGGGTAGTTTTGTTTTAGGGAAATCACCCCCTAATGGCCACTTTCATATACCTTCTAAACAGTAAAGGAATCAATGTGAAGGAACTTTGTCCTCATTTGGCCAAGAAGATTTTTCAAAAATGAGTCAGACCTTCATTATAAAAATGAGACAGAACCACAGGAGTCAGATATGAAGATTCTGTTGTTTTATTTATATACATATGCATTGGGGCCAGGAGGAAGAAAATCTTATGTAATACAGAATCGTTAAAACTTTAACAGACTGTTATTACAACTTAAAGTTTCTGATCTGGCAAATAAGTGGTGTGCTAAGTACAATGAACTGCGTATGAGATGGTCATTGCTGTTGTATTCTTATAAGGCAGCAGATGTGTTGCCAATTTGTAGAGTGCCTTCAGTGCGTATGTTATTATCCTCTACACCACAAAACTGGATGGAACCATTACTATCCCTATGCATTGTAGTCACAATCTTTCAGCTAAACTATCCAGTTAAAAAAGTGAAGCCTTTCATGCGGACAACCACCGTGCTATTCCATAAATTCTTCTTACAGATAAGACTGCAAAGAACATTTCGGAAAAGTTCCAAATAAAAGCACTCTGAATAATGCATATATAAATTCAAACAATTTGACTCAAGTACAGAGTATATACGGTATGAAGGATTTCATTAATTCAGAAAGCTTTCTTCTGATACAATATTTTTCCTACAACCCATCAAATATTGAGCACCACCAAAACGAAGCAATGCTGTTGAAGTTAAAATAAGAGATGTTCTACAAACCTGAAATGCCCTTCTTGTCATCTAGTTATCTCAGAAGATGAGTAAGCCAGGTGGAAGCAAATACAATATTCATTCTATAGAATGACTCTTAATGGAGTTGTGGTGAATATAAACTCGTTAATATGATATCTTAAATGTAGCACTTTTATGCAATGAAAGCAATGAAACCAGAGCAAAATTAACTGGTTTTTTTTGACAGTATGGTACAACAGAAGTAATAAGGATACAAAAAAATCACAGGTATAAATTTAAAAAGTAAAATACACCCCCTGAGCAATTCATATTTGTCATCCATTAGCAAACTACCTCTACTTTGTGAGAGAAAGCATTGCCCCTTAAGTATCTCCCACATCAGTTATTTATATTTTCCTGTTTTCAGAGTTCCGTGTTCTTCCACCCTTTCTGCCCAGAAGGAACAGAGAAAATACTGGAAAATAACAGAAGGGCTTTGTCAAGCAATATGTGCATCTGTCCTTTTCTGATGCATTCAGACTTTCATCGCTGTTGGCAGTGCCCACGGTCAGAACAGGAATTGCCCTGCAGGATCGCACCCAAGTGCAGCCTGGAATAATGACAGCTTGTGGAATATGTTGAGTTTCAGGAACTGCAGAATAAGGTTTCCAAGAGCTCTGCAGTAGGCAGCTGGGGAATACCTATTTTAGGGCTGTTGCGATGGCACATTTTGGGCTGGTTTCTGAGTTCAGGAGGCCCGGGTGTGACCTGTGCTCCCAGGGCAGGGACACCCGGAGCCGCAGAGACCCCAGCAGTCCTGTGTGTGAGGCGGCTGAACCACGCGTGTGCGGCCCGGCCGCCGGCTCCAGGGGAGAACTCGAGTTCCCCTCCCACCGCAGCAATCGGCACCTTTGAAAACCCGACCCTTTGGTCAGATTTAGTTAAAATTGGCTACAAGGCCTGAAGTCAGCGGGGATGGGACCTGGCAGACAAAGCTGCAGCCACGCAGGCCACGTCCGCACGGGATGAGGCAAGGAGAGCGTTAGGTACCCGATCACCGCATCGACCCTGCCGCCGCGCCTCGGCACGGAGCCCGCACGCCCCCGCCCCAGCGCTGCCAGCCGCGGGCACACCCGAGTCACACAGCCCGCTGGTCCGGACAACTGCGCTGCCTCCGGAGCGCCGAGCCCGCCGGCGAGGCGTTGCACAGGGCCGGCAAAGGCAGGGGCGCGTTCGCCCGTCAGCACAGGCTGCCCAGCGCCACACGGCGCCCGGGCTCTGAGGGGAGGCCGGTGGCCGCCCTGTGTCCCTGCGGGTTTGTTCCACATAAGGGGGGTGCGGGAAGCTACGGGAACGCTCCGCCGTCTGCCTTCGGAGGACGGGCAAAGGCACCCCGGGCCAGCATGAGCACTTTTGCAGGAG
>VZRW01012407.1:123998-181979 GCA_013398125.1 Aegotheles bennettii
AGGCCGGGCAGCGCGGGGCCCGGCGGGGAGCGGGGGGCTGGGGTTCGCCCGCTGCTTTCGTTAACCACGGAACTGCGGGAGCTGAACTCCACACACAGTCCCGTTCACAAGTGTTGTCACCCGGGTCTTCTCACCGGGATGAGAGGAACGAGATGTGAGCTCCTGGCTCTGGTATCGGGAGCTGTTGCACCCTCTCGGGATGGATCCCGTCCAGACCCCTCACAGGGTGTGTTTTCGTGAGCAGCCCGTTAATGCTGCCAGAAAAGACCTCTGATCGATCCTCATAAAGGTGTTTTCGCATGGGAATTTCCAGAGATGTACGTGGATGAAAGTATTTTTAAAAAATAATTACAAAAGAGCCTTGTGCTTGAGCTCGATAGATGCATTCCTGATGTAGAAGATCGTGTTCCTATCTGGTGTTTGTTCATGTTTTCCACTTGCTGAACAATGCTGAGGAGTATAAAGCAGGGTAGAACCAAAATAACAATAACAACAACCCCAGCCCGAGTCAGAGTGTTCTCTGGAGCCATCCTCTGCGTGGGCAGGTCCCTGACCAAAGCCAGCACCTTCACTCCACGGCAGTATTTGTAACACGTTGTGTTTCACAGAAATGCAATGTCTGCACATTTAAAATAGAAAACAATTTGAGTGAAGTTGGAAAAATCTTCCATTAGACCATTACAGTCAAACAACAAACCATCACCAACAGTAACAATTCGTATTGATAAACTTGTCCAACTCTCTGGACTTTCATATCGCCCGTGCTTTTAAAAACACTGTCATTTGTTTGTGTTGATGTCTTGTATGTTTGTTTATGTAATTAAGCGTTTCAAGATGTGGTAAAGAAGATTACCTAATCAGACATAACATGACCCAATAATGAAAGTTTCTACAGCTTTTAAGAAATCACAATGTGATTTTACATTTCCCTTACAAAACTCTTACCTCCTCCCCTAGCAATTAAATTGCCTTTTATTATAGCAATCTTACCAAGTAGAAGAGTTCATTAATTGCAAACCTAACTATCCACTTTTTTTCCTAAGAATAAAATATCTCATTCAAAATGACCAGCAAAGCAACTGCTGACCATAAATACATGTATTATTTGGCTGTATGGCTTGAAAAAACAATCATATAGGAGAGATGAGGTTACGTACTCCAGATGCAAGATGAGGTGATATTACTGTTCAGATAGCTAGAAGGTTCTTGCAGCAAGTAAAACAAGATCAGACCATGAGAGGTCAAATATTAGGTATCGCATTATGCATGCGGATGTCCTGTGGGGCTGGCTGTGTTTTCTTTCACTTCAAAGTGCATATAGTCAGTTTTCTTGGTGCCGAGCCAAAAGTAGGCACTATTTCAGCAGGCCAGGTTTTTTGAGTAGAGGTCTATCTTACTTTAGCTGGAAAATTTTTAGTGGCCTGGTAATAGGAAAGGTTTGAGAACTACTGTTAACAGTAAGTGTGAATTTTTATAGAGCTGCTCCGTTTTATTGGATCATGTTTAGTGGTGATACTTGGCTTTATTTGCCAATGTTGCTCTTTGGCAACAGTGTTCGGTTTAAGTGCTTCCTGTGACAGAGCAGTTCCTCACTGCTCTTCCCTCCATGGAACTACAGCTAGCCAGTGACGGGTGAGAATGCACTACGGTTATTTAAAAAAGAATTTTAAAAAGATACTGTCTTGTAACCCAGTGTTTATTGAGAGTTCATGTATTCAACTTGCATATTAATTTCTTCTTTCTTCAGAGTCTTTGTTGATGTGTTTGTAACTTGGAGTTGTGGAAGGAACTAAGGTGACAGTTGTGTGGTAACATGCTTTTATCGCCTTCCTCTCAGAAAGTTTAGTAATCACAGGACAAAAGGAAGGAAGTTCTATCTGAATAGAGTATGCAATCTGCTTTCAAGATGTGGGTTTTTCTTCCAGTGGCTGGTTCTTATTTGTTTCTACTGTTATTTTTATGCCTCTAGATTTTTTTTCTGCTACCTCAAATTTTGTGAAGGAGGAAGACAGATGGAACTGCATGATTCCTTGAACACCTAGAGATCGTTCCCGTGTTACAGGTACTTCTTGTGTTTACTCAATTCTAACAGTAAGTTGTGCTACAAGGAACGTGATTTTAGGCCTTCCTTACACCTGAAATTTCATCTTTTTTTGTGCTGTACATCTTGTGAGGGCTTTCTGCTGGTAACCGTACACAAGCAGAAACTGACTTTGCTTTTGTGGGCTTCACATCCTAGTGTTTGGAACATTTTTATGTGATTTCATCACTTCTGCTCTTTGTGAAAGCGTGCTTTATAGAAGACAGTCGGTATTACTATAAAGTTCAATTTTAGTCTTTTCAAAATGCATGAGCATCTCTAACTTTGAATCTTTATCATTATAGGAAAAAAAGGGAAACTTGATACTGAATTTGTAAGAGAAAATACTGCTTTAGAGAAATGCATGTGAATAGAGGCCCACCAACTGCACAGTCAAATCTCATTACTCCAGTAATACTGACTGGCTTTCACTTTCTTTCTTTCTTTCTCTTTTTTAGCAGGAAAGTAGTAAGACTGTTCTAAGCTGAAGTAATTTTCAAAGGAAATAGCTCTGACATTTGCGCTAAGCAAAGGGATAAAAGAATGTTGAAAACATGAATACATGCAAGAATCTGGTTTTATCTGAACTCTCTGTAAAGTAAAATACTGCTGAAAAAATAATGGTGAGGGTGAGAAATGTGGTCCAATTAATTAAGAAATACTGGGTTTTACTAAAATGAAAAAATCTGCTTCTTGACTGTGAAATTTCTCTGCTTTGGGAATGTTGATAAAGATACTTCTCTATTGTATAGAATTTATTCATGTCATGATACAAATACAGAAGAGAGATGGTATTTCTTACTGTTCAAGTCATCATCTGTCACATCACTGGCAATTTACCATATGCATGACATTATTAACAGGAGATGCTTTAGTTTGTTCTGTTGTCTATTTTTCTAGCTCTCTGGTTCTTGATAAAGTTTTTAGTGTAGTATATTGTACTATTAATTGTATTTCTGGAGGCTGTAACCTTTGACTAGCTTTCCAGGATCAAGAAGTCTAGAGGAATTTTGCAGTTTTGCATGCTGGAATAACGGAAGGTCTGTTTCAAATAAATGTAGCCCAGAGTGATAGCTGAGCACCCACTGCAGTGTCCTTTGTGGCTATCTGCCAGGACAGTTCTAGAAGTACACAGTTCTTGATACTCTGTGATAATTACTTGATAATTTTTATTAAGGGTGATGATGAAGTATTTGGGAAATCAGGGTGTAGTTATTACCAGGTCTTGCTTTTCTTTGGGCATTTTCTGTGTGTGGCCATCACACTCATGAGTTGAGAATCATGAGTTTTGGAAGTTTGAGTGCATTGCCACCCTCTCATTTCTTTGTATTGCTCCATATTAAACTGCTGGGAGAAATTTAATTATTCTTATTTTCTTCTGTATAGATTAATTATAAATTTCTTTCGTATTTCAGATATTAACTTCTCCCCCTATTGGTGCACCAAAAAAAGCTAATGTGTTTTTAGGTAGTATAGTGAGTATTTGGGCTAAATTAAATTCATCCTTATAAACTTCTTATACATAGAAACATATATCAAAATAATGCTTTAGTATTTCTGTTTCTCTGGACCCAAATAGGGTGCTTGTAAGACATCTAAGGAGCCAAAGTGGTACCGACTTTAGCCAGTAATTGGCAGTCAGGCCACTAGCACTGGCTATGGTAATCATCAGTACCAACAGGAGAGTATTTGGTGTTACATTAGTCTGCTGTGCATTTTCCTCCAATGCAGGTTTATAAAATACCCAAACAAGAACCTGCTTCTTGCTCTGCATTGCTGTCATCAGTACCAAATATTTCAGTGTTGCATAACAGAATGATGCTTTTGGTACCTGATACTGCAAACTTAGTGCCCAGATGGAGGTTGATAGGTACCTACTTAAGCTTTATGTCTTCCTCTATCTTTACTCAGACATAGCATAGGGTTCCAAAGAACACGAGAATGAAACTCAAACAAGTGTAAGTCGGTCTTCTTTCAGATGTCCTGAGATTCAGCTCTGTCTACAAAGATATTGACACCATTTATCCTCTCCCTTGTCTGTTTATAAACCTTTCCCAGACAACCTGTTAACCCAACAGCAATGATAATCAGAAAAATATCATAATTGAGTCACATATGTATGGCATCAAGCAATTGGGGAAACCAGTTCTTCTTGACTGCTGTATATTCTGGGAAACGATAGGCTTTATTTAAATTCTGGTCATAAAGGATTGACCTCTGGTCAGGCTTTCCCCCTCCCCTTTTCTCCCTCTTTTTTCCGTTCTGCTTTCCCACTTTTTCCTTTCTGCTTCCCTCCTCCTTCGTTCTGCTTTCCCCCTTTTCCCATTCTTTGCTTTCCCTCCTTGGTCAATCTATATCCTTGTTGGTATCTTCCACCATAGATGACATCAACACTTTTTTGAGCTTTAAAAATTACTAGAATTTCCCAGAAATTTCCTCTGCTTTCATTATTTTCCAGTAGTTCAAACTGTAGTAGCTCTACTCAACAAAACAGCTGACCTTCTCCAGGTTGTCAGAATTTTTAGACTTGGCCTGCTCCTTTTTCTCTAGTGGTCATGGAAGTTAGAAAGAATTTGAAAAAAATGCCAAAGTATGCTCCAAAGGGAAGGAACTGAAAAGGTAGAATGACTAATTATGAAGCATGGCTGCTGATTAATAATTACGTCTTATGGACAATGCTGGCATTTTTCCAGAGGATGAATGTCTGTAAAGTTGAGAGAGGTATTGATTTCAATCTGTTCAAAGGAATACTTTGCCAATTAATTAGCTCTTCTGGCAGTTCTAAGTGCAACTGATGTTAAAAATCTTGATGCCTTCCATAACAACAGTATATACTTTGAAGAACAATTTTTGATTAGTAACTTGGATTCTTGCAAGGACATCCATCTCATTTTCAGAATTAAGGGAAAACTGTTTATAAAATTGTACAAGATGTTTTTGTAAAACAGTGAGATTTAAGGTAAAGCACTGGCTTAATCTCTTGTAAAATGTGGCTGGATAGAATTGTCCCACTGCCTTAGCTGATACTTTTGTCAAAATAGTCAATATGCGTTGTATTGACTCTATTTAAAATAAATTAATTTAAAAGGTAAGCAAGTTGGTTAAATCCTTATTAAAATTTACAATGCTTTTCAATTCAAGAAATTGCCACTTAAATCAACATTCTACTTACATTTTGTGAAAACTCCTGTGGCCCTGTATTACACATTCGGTGGTGACAGTGGTTCTTAAAAGTGTGTATCAATTGTTCTAGACATCTTTTTAGATACAGAATGTAAGTGCTTTCCTACTTAAGGGATAAATACCTTTTTAATTTTGAGAAATGTCACCCCTTACAGTTTCAAAAAGCTACAGCTTTCCCGAGTGTTTTGCATAATTACAGTCTTTTAAGCCTTTGAAAAACATACGGAAAATGTAAGATGTTTCTCATGCCTACGCTTACTGGATTTTAATGGGGGAGAGGAGGAGCAGAATGTGTCTTACCTGAAAAGAATGAAAGCCTAACGTTAGTAGCTAACTAGCATGAGTGCTGCTGACAACTTCATGTCTTCAAACCTGTTTCTGGTAGTCTTTCCTTAATTATTTCCTGTCGGTTGCAATTGAAGACACTTTGTTCATGTAGATAGGATTTCTGTCTCCAACAATAAAGCAATTCTCACCTTGGCAAAACATTATACCAGTAGCATTGGAAAGGACAACATTTAATGAAAAACTAATTAATTTTATAAACGCTGGGTGTTATGAGGCCAGAACTGTGATTATTTCTTTCATCACTCTTTGATTTGTGATTACAGTATTCTATGTTTGGTTAAAAAGAAATCTCTCCCCTCCAAACTCAGTTCTGATTAGAACTTAAACCTGTAAGAAGAGGGGCTCTGCACTTTTGCATCCACTTTCTGTAGGTGTTGTTCATAAAAGGGAAAGAGCAATGAAGGAAGAGAGAGAGACAGAGAAAAGAAAAACCTGTGGTCATATGCTCTCAAAAGTTTCTTTCACAGTGTGTTAAGCTAGTGTGCTATTGTAGCTATTCAGAACAAAAAAAATAAGATAACGACATTATCTCAAGCCTCTTTTAGGTTATTTTTTAAATTCTGATGTTTTTTCTGATGTGTCTTTCATCTCTTCCATCTCCCCTCCTTTCTCCAATATTTTATGAAAGTGTAAGAGGAAATACTGATAACATTTTGATATGGGCTGTGTAGACACGATGATGATATAATCTGTCTAGTACAGATTTCAGTTGTTTTGGTGGACATAGTATCATTCATTATTAAAAAAAGTGCACACCATTCTTACACTTCTGGTAGCCTCAATTTCAGAGGCAACAGAACTTGTTAAAATCAGGCTAAATTATACTCATAGAACAGATAAAATATTCACAACACCTGGCTGTGTAATATGGTACATATTCATAGTGTACAGTAAGACAAGAATCAAGTCCACAGAGGTTTACTAACCTGAACTGTACAGAATGCATATAGTAATATGGCTGAACTACCAAATTAATTAAATGTTTACAAGTACTGTGTGTGTGGTGAGCAGATGGGAGAAGCTCACAGGAAGATGAAGGTTTTGCCAGTGGTTTTGGTGACTGGATTGTTTACAAGCAAGTTCTTACCTGTTACCAGAGTAGACATTTTATGTTGACTTTTGCACAAATAAGCTACTAGCCTGATAGTTGCCTTCCAGGTAAGTAAAGCGTTCTACATTGGTGATTCATTATATCCATATGCATTTGTCTGGTAGATATTCTAAAATACATTTGAGGAAGAAGTACTTTTGGATATTAAATGGTCATTTGGTCCTTGCCAAAGTTGAAATCAAAATTTGAATCTTGCTCTTTTACATTCAGTAAGAGAAATGGTATTTTGGATGTAAATGTAATCACAAGCTTGTGCATTCAAACTAAAATTAAAACATTAAGTAGAACATTTAATGATGCTATCTTAAGTTGGTAAGGCTTAGCAAGCTCTTCACCAAGAACCATAGCATTTTAAACTTGAAAGTATTTTTCAAGTAAATAAAGGTAATTAATTAAAATTAATCTATGAGTTTATAAACATGTGGGCAGATCAGGTGATAAGTAATACAACTTCACCCTTTTGTACCTCCTCTCACTTCTGTTAGATGTTTTTTTATTAACAAATACAAATTTAAATTGTACCTTTGCATGAGAAATTGACTGATGTTTTGACCAAGGAACAACTGTACTTAAATGGATTAAGTGATAATTCCAGTAAATATTCAAACATTATTGTTTGAAAACTTAGAAGCTCAATGAGTGAGAAATACTTTTTATAAATACTGAAAGCTAAATTAGGAATTCTTTTTACTTTGAGCTAGCGGAGCAGATAGATAGGCAAAGGATTGTGGACCATCAAAATCTGATGAGTTCTACATGCAGTAGTACAGCATGTTAGTTTTATATTATGCTTAAGATTTAGACAGAGTTGATAAGAGAGAAAGAAAAAATCACTTGGTAAGCAAATAATGAAACGTTTTTCTCAATAATGCTTTCTCCTTTGGCCAGTTTAGCCATGTGGATTCAAGAGGTTTCTCTTTTTTTAAGCATGCTACATCGGTAGTGGACCTCATGCCCCTGCAAGTGCCAACAGTTTGGATCAGCATCCTGTGTTCCTCCTGGCAGTTTTATTTATATTGCTGTTGCCTACTTCTCACTGTCTGTGCAGGACAGGAAGCATTTTAAGACTCCTGTAAAACCAGGATGAAGCAGCTACAGTGGGGATCGGCGTGCCTCTTGGGATAGATGAGCAGTTAACTCTGCAAGTCATTTAATGATTTAAAGGTTTAATAGGTGGTCTAGATTTACACCATTTCTACCATGCCTTCTTTTTTCGAGGTAATTTCAGTTTTACACAGTTGTGGAAGAGTAGGAGCTCATAGCTGTGTTTGAACAATCAGTCAGATACCATGATTATTTCTGTTCTACTTTGTTGCTAAATCCTGGGCTTAGGTGACACATAGCCACTGAAACTAATGACCTCATCCATGTTTACAAATATGTAAAGGGTGAAGGTCAGGATGATGGAGCCAAGCTTTTTGCAGTGTCGTTCAATGATAGGACAAGGGGCAATGGATGCAAACTGGAGCATAGGAGGTTCCATGTGAATATCAGGAAGAACTTTTTCACTGTGAGAGTGACAGAGCACTGGAACAGGCTGCCCAGAGAGGTTGTGGAGTCTCCTTCACTGGAGACATTCAAACCCCGCCTGGATGCGTTCCTGTGTGATGTACTCTAGGTGACCCTGCTCTGGCAGGGGGGTTGGACTAGATGATCCTTCGAGGTCCCTTCCAACCCTAGAATTCTGTGATTCTGTGTGATTCTGTGAGTTGTGCATACTCAGAACCAAAAGATACGTAACTTGTGAGTCTGTAAGTTCTCCAGATGAGCTGGCTTTTCTCTTTTGGTCCCTAATAACATTTCTGTCTACTTGTCGATTTCAGTCAAACTCTGACAGAGTGCATTGGTGCTTTAGGAGTGTGTCCAGCAGGTTGAGGAAGGTTCTCCTCCCCCTCTGCTCTGCCCTGGTGAGGCCACATCTGTAGTACTGTGTCCAGGTCTGGGCTGGACATAAGGGGTAATGGACATAAACTGGAACACAGGAAGTTCCATCTAAACATAAGGAAGAACTTCTTTACCTTGAGGGTGACAGAGCACTGGAACAGGCTGCCCAGAGAGGTTGTGGAGTCTCCTTCTCTGGAGACATTCAGAACCTGCCTGGATGCAATCCTGTGCCACTTGCTCTGGGTGAACCAGCTTTTGCAGGGGGGGGTGGACTAGATGATCTCCAGAGGTCCATTCCAACACCTGCCATTCTGTGATTCTTTGAGTGGAGCCTTTATTGGGTTTAAATTCCTGAACGGTTTTGAAAATATGGGTAGATGGGGAAGGCCAAATAAGTAATGCTACTTGACCTGACAGCTGATGAGCCCATCTGCTTCTGGGTCTGAATACAACAAAGAATTTGCTTGTCTTGCTTGTCCCGGTACTTAGTGGGGAGGGATACACGTGCATGTGGGTGAGGGAGACTGTGAGATGGAGCACGCAGGAGAACTGGAGTTACTGTTAGAAGAGCTTGTAAAATAAGTAATAGTGGGGAACCTGAGATTATTTCTACGTGAAACTGCAGATCAGAATGGAGAACCTAAGAAACCATTTTTCTTATTGTATTTAGGAATATGTGATAACTTGATACATAGTTTAATCTGAGATTTAAAAGTATCCAAATAGAGAATTAAAAGGATATTTTTCTATGTGCCTCAGATACGTATTATTTTAAGCCACACTGACCCAAGGCAGAGGACTAGTTTTGTTTTAGAGTGAAGGGGATAATTAAATGTATTGTGATTTGTTCTGGATGTTTTTTTCCAAATAATACTTTGTTGCGCCAAATCACTGGTAAAATTGAAGCCTTTAATTAACATCTCTAATTTAATCATGTTGCTTTTACAACTTCGTGAAGCTTATTGTAACATGAAAATACTACTATCAAGATACAATGCTTGTAATTAAATCAAGTAATACAAGGCATTTTATTGTGTATTTATACACAAATACATATATGACTCGAAACATCTCTGGGACTATTATGAATACTGCTCTCTGGTATTGATCTTTCATTTCAGTGCTTAATTTCAGATTTGCAATTACTGCTGTAAATGTCACCTGTTATGGAGAAATAAGATGAAAGAGTTGGGTTTTCTATTCTACAAGATAATACTTTATAGTAATGTATATCTGTCAGCTACTAGTGTATCTAATTATAAACAGGATTTTCAGTAGTGATTGGTGGTGATTCATCTTGCAAGTTCTTAATCAGACTATGAACACTTAAATGCTCTTTTAAAAATCTTTATTATACTACGTATATTTAGTAAGAAATTGAGGCGATTTCTTTGTGTGGCATTTCTTGTATAGTCATTGCTTCATCTGTGTTCAATGAACTGTACAAGGAGCAATCATCACTGGCAAGCTGAGTTGGAGAATGTTACTCTGTAGCACACTGTTGTATTAAAGTAAATCATACATATTTAGAGTTGGCACAGAACATCTGAATACCATGCAGGAGGGAGGAGAACAAATGCATGTACAGAATTCTTTTGATAATGTTCAAACAAATTGCTTCTAAAGTTTTTCTTTAAAAGATAAAGCACTTACTATATTTGTTTATATGCATAAAAGATAAATGTTCCATTTAGCAGGGGGATGAGAATAACCTGTTATGGAGCAACATTTCTATTCAGTAGTGTGGAACTGATGCCTTGAATTCCTCGCGTTCTATACATCTGGTTATCATGATTGGCAGTTGGCAGTCATCTTCTGTAGTTGTAATGATCATAACCACACACTGGCAGTAGATCAAAATGCTTTCTGTTTATCTGTATAGCCTTGAATTTACCAAAATCAAAGAATCATAGAATAGTCTGGGTTGGAAGGGACCTTAAAGATCCTCCAGTTCCACCCCCCCTGCCATGGGCAGGGACAGCTCCCCCCAGACCAGGTTGCTCCAAGCCCCATCCAACCTGGCCTTGAACACTGCCAGGGAGGGGACAGCTACAACTTCTCTGGTCAACCTGCGCCAGTGTCTCACCACCCTCACAGTAAAAGCTTCTTCCGAATATCTAATCTAAATTTACCCTTTTTCAGTTTGAAACCATTCCCCCTCATTCTATCACTACTCGCCCTTGTAAAAGTCCCTCTCCAGCTTTCCTGTAGGCCCCTTCAGGTACTGGAAGGCTGCTATGAGGTCTCCCCAGAGCCTTCTTTTCTCCAGGCTGAACAACCCCAATTCTCTTAGCCTGTTCTCATAGGAGAGGTGCTCCAGCCCTCTGATCATCTTCATGGCAGTCTGGACTTGCTGCAACAGCTCTATGTCCTTCTTGTGCTGGGCACTCCAGAACTGGACACAGTACTCCAGGTGGGGTCTCATGAGAGCGGAGTAGTGGGGGAGAATCACCTCCCTTGACCTGCTCATCATGCTTACTTTTAAGCCTCTGATGGCATCAAGGTGAGTGCACAAATCAAGGTGAGTGCACAAATAGAATTGGGATGCTCATTTGATAGGTTATGTTACTTTCCTATTACTTGTATGACATATGCACGTTGTTATTAATTAAAAGAATTCTTTGCTTGTTACAGCAGCCATTCCTGTAAAGTCAGTTAAAGGAAGGAACATAAGTCCATGGAATAAGTAGATGAAAGTCCACTAGATAGCTGATTTCTCTTTTGCCACCTTACAAACAGATCAGCATTTCACAGATCACGGAATGGTTGAGATTGGAAGGGACCTCTAGAGGTCATCTGGTCCAGCCCCCTCTGCTCAAGTAAGGTCACGCAAAGCAGATTACCCAGCACCATGTCCAGACAGCTTTCGAATATCTCTAAAACTAAATAAAAATTCTGTTTCTCATATTGATGAGATTTTAATATGGTTCTCATAAACATTAATTTGATAGTTATAAACAGTGATATGATTCTTACAAGCATTCTGCCTTATAGTGTGATGATTGTTGGTTTTACACTTTGATCATTTGTGTTGCCTTCCTTTTGTGTATTCTGCAACTATTTTTGAGTAGCAATGATCAATCACACACAAGGAATTCCAGATGAGGTCACACCATTTTTTTTATAAATATGTAATAAAATATGATATTCTCATATATTATCCCTTATGCAGCTGAAAGTCTCAGTTGGGGGGCGTGTTAACTGAAGCTACTAATTAAACAGAGGTCCTCATTGACAGAGAAATAGTGAGTCTCTTGAGATGTCTTTTGGTGTTTAAATCATTTTGAATGCTCAAGTTTCTATCTTGAAATACTTTGCTTCAGTAGCTGTGGCACTGCATAGCTTGGTGTTTAAACAAAGTGTAAACTTGTCGCCCACAGACCTTTTTGTATATCACTTAGAAGATTGTGTAGTCTGGCATGGAGCACTATCTTGCATTACTTAATCACTTGCAAATCATCTTCTTCACTGTTCTTTTACTGTGTTGTAATCTGGTAGTTTTCTGTGTGGGGCCTCCTGCAGAATAGTGAGTACCAGTAACTTTTCACCAAACATACATCAGCTCTGCTGTTGATCATGTTGGTAGTGGTGTTCTTCACCCATTTTTCTGTGGGTTTTTGATGAAAACTGAATGCCTTGTGCTGAAATAAAGCTGCTGCTCTCTTGGAAAAATGTAAAAATATCTTCTTCGGTTTGCTTGCAAATTGACCTACAAAGGTGACCTTGGCTGTGTTTATCTTATCTTGATAAAAAGAAACTATCTCCATGTTGGTTTGTTTGGATTTGCCGTGACCCTTCAATCTGTGGTATATGGGGCAGTACCTTCCTAAACTGGTTCTAAAGAATGGCGTCATTTTTGGCAGCCCTTCTTTATGTATCTGCAGAACAGTGTTTTTGTTACCACTTTTTCTTAACAGTGATATTTTTAGAGGACGTGATTTGTGCTGGAGCATTACAGTCTCTAGATTGATGACTTCCCCGTGTTTTCATTAGAATTGCCAGTATCAGTATTCCAGTGCATGAACTGGGAACCTTCTGCTTGTCTGGATCTTTGCGTGGCTACTTGAACCTTTTGGTACAGAAAACTGGTTTTGTTATTTGATGGGGATTGGCCTTTCACAGTGTTGTCCATTTTGTATTATAAATGAGTTTGAACTGAAAGAGCCACAGCTGTCCTGATGGGCTCGGACTGCAAACTTCTGAGGGTGAATAGGCTCCCAGGGGCTTCCTGCACTGTTTACTTAGGAATAGCTCTGCATTACAGTTCTACTTGTAGATGGTGCAGTTCCTGGTAATGCTTGGGTATTACTTGGATAAGCAGAATTCAGTGTTAATGTTTTAATGTTAAAGAAATGCAAACGTATTGGATCACAACTATTGTTCTGCGTGAACCAGTATCATGCTTGAGCTAAAAAAAATCTAGGATCTGACAGTGTAGTCTTCTATTACCTATGGAAATCTTTCTTCCTCCCCCCCGCGCCCCCTTATCTGAGTAAAATAAATAGCAAACCAGGCTGTTGCTCTGTATAGGGTCTTTTCATGCTACTGTTAAGCTCAGTGCTTTAAAGTCAGGGTTTCTAAACATATGGTTTGCACTTCTCAAGGAAAATGTGCAATGTAAAGTGGCAGAAAGTTGCGATGTAGCACAAATAATTTGGCTGCTTCTCATTTCTGCCAGTCAGAACAATGAATTTAAGTCCATGCAGTCGGTAACTGTAGGGTGTTTTCCTCTTTTCCCCTGGATTAACCAAGCTGTTGCTGCTGTAAGAAACTTTTCACATAACCATGAACCAGAAGTGTTTGCACTTTTAAGAAACTTCAGGATAGGAAATGATTACTGTTTTGTAGAATCAGAGCATGGACATAGCTATCTGTCTTCCTGAAGTATTTGTTGAGCTATTACTGTAATTTTGAGGCTGCAACACAGGAATAGGGAAGAAAAAAGAAAGTTAACATTTAACATTTCTTTTAACATAAGCATAGTTATAAGCAGAATTGCAGTTTGGGGTTTCTCTATAGCAGTTTTCTTGGAGCAGTTAATTTAATCTCTCCAATGAATATTTTAAAGTTTAAAAATTCTTTTTAAAAAATGTTAAATTTTGAATGGCTTTTAATGCTGTAATTATGCATTTGATTAATTGATGTACATCTTGCAGCAAGTGAACCTTTCTTCAGCTTTAGAATACATATCTGGAATTGCTGTACATTGGCAATAATTTACTTTATCACATCCTAATGAATCTAGTTATGTCTAAAATACATATTTTTATATTTAATGCATTTGTTAAGCAGTATTTTTTCAAGAGAAAAAGAACTCTTGCAGTTAAAACAAAGTATTTAATTATTTTGATATTTTTCATTCTTAATTGGCACTTAAAAGGATCATTAATATCTTCTAAGGACTAGCTGAGCCTTTATGGCCTAATCTTCATTTTTAAAATGGATAATTTTAAATCCATTTGACAGACTAAATACCTTTAAAATATTGTATCTGAGGTGCCCTGAAGTTGAGTGGTGATAGTTTTTTGAAGCCAAAATATAGCAGTGACAAAAAAAAAATTACCATGAAAAGTGGTATTGAGATTCAAATCTTAAAAGTGCCTCAAAAAAGTATTCCATAAACATATTTATTTGAAAATTTAACTGGCTTCCTAGTGAAAAAGGAAAAGTTGTAAGAAATAAAAGCGCTTATAGCTGATTAAATAATTTTTTTTCATATTTCCAATTCATGTACTTAATAATATTTAAAGTGTATCTTCCCTCAAAATACACAGTAGAAGTATCTTAGGAGTAAAAATGTTGTCTAAATTTTAACTAGTTATGCTGGATTGCAAAAATGCAGAATCTGGAAAACTGTCCCCACTGCTAACTACAGGAATTTGTTTCTTTGTGGAGCTGCTCATATGAGAGAAGTTGTGTACTTAAAATGCTCAGGTGCTCCACTCATAGGAATATCAGTCTGATCAGTCAAAACTGGAGTTCTCAAAATGGTCTTTACAGTAAGCTTATACGAACGACCCTGTTAATGTGAACAGAACTATGTCCCCAAAGAGGACAGTGTACCTGTATTTAAAATGTTGTTATGATTCACCACAAAATAGAAAATGGTTATTCAGCTGCAACAGTGACAGGGGTCAGAAAAAATGTATATAAGCACTCTTGTTTTTTCATTAGATGAAAACTTTTGCCTTAGTAAATGAAAAAATATTTCAGAATCCCTGCAAAGGCTGTGTATGCTCTGTTTGACTTAGTACCTTGTTAGCAGGTTTCTCAGAAATATGTTTGTGCATTAGAAAGACATATGATGGGAGGCCATAGACTAGGGGTGGGCATTTGGGTTTGTGAGCACCAGCCACCACAGGTGTCACAGACGAGGTTTGGGTGGTCTTAGTAAGTGGAAGTCCTGACAGCTCATCATTTGAGATCTCCTCAAATGTCTGTTAACTCCCGGCAGGGGACCTGATAAAAGCTATCACATTATGCATAGTGATAAAATTGTCCAGTACAAGAAGAGGCCCTCAATTATTTCCGAGCACTGTTCTCAATTTCAGCTGAAGAATTGACACTTGTCTCATCTTGTCATTTGTAATACAAACTTGTATCTAATGTATGTGAAACAGAGACATATTTTATATATTTATGGCAGTCTGTGTTAGAACTCTTAAGCTGGGAGAGTGCTTAAAGGAGCGAGAGTTTGTATAATCTAGAAAAATGCAAAAAAAAAAAATAGAAAACAGTTTTGTGTTTTGGTCTCATAAAAATACAGCAGATTTTGTTTTCTAATCTCTGTTTGAGTCCATAGCTTCACAGTTGAAGAAAAGCAGTCATTAGGCTGTATTTCCCAGTAAGTCATGAGAAAGTGCTGAAAAAGCACTAGAATCTGCAAATCACCCTTTGTCTTAGTAGGCTTGTACTGGGACAGTTTGAATTTTAAATGAATCTGTTACACAAGAAAGAGAATCCAGGTCAGTCCTTATGTATAATGGATTTACCATACCAGCAGAAATAAAGGTATTTGAAGCTTACTTTTCATATTTAAATGGGTAATTAGAATACTGCTGCTGTGATGAATGTTAACAAATACAGCAGTTGCTTGTCCTGCTTCTCTACCCTTGATGAACACCTGACACCAACACAAAACGCAAGGAGAGGATAAGTAAAAAGATGCCATTTTGTTATTACTTCTTGAGCTGTACTGTAGTTTCACCCAGCCTGTGGTTACACAAATGATGGTGTTTGAACACTGCAGTTAAGCTTTTAACAATTAGCTGTACGTGTACAAGATGAGTATGTTCTGCATGTCTTACCATTTTGGTTAAACATCTGTACAGTTTTTGTGCTGATATATTAAATCATTATCTTAAGTATTTCCCTGCTTGTCTGTGTTGAAATGAAATCCTCAGCAAAGATGGTAATGGTTGTATATTTATCTACTTAATCGTCTCACCTCCCAGATATCTTCAGCTGTTTTCTGGACATGCTGCAAAGGCCTTGGTATGTCATTTCTGGTAGAGCAGTGTGCTGGCAAGGTACAGACTCTGAAATACAGCATCTCTTTGTAGACAATAGCTGGAATGCTCTTTCTATAGAAATGAGCTTTGCTAAGCATTTGTGAGAAGCACTTTCAGAAATAACTGTGTTCTGAGCAATGGTGGGTGAGCTTTCCAGGTTAACACTGGCCCTTTCAGCATTGTGGTTTGCAAGAAAATAGCATGATTTGCTCCTGGCCTTGAGTATGAAACAGAGCATTTGTGGTTTTGAGTGTTAAAATTGGGCACTGTTTTAAGTTTTGACACGGACTCTGCATATAACCTGTTTTAAAGAACACTGCAGGTATCCTAATTACAAGATCACATACTTTGTAACTCATAATGTTCATCTGAGAGATAGACTTTCATTTTTGATGAAAACGATAGGTAAAAAGAAGCACTTCTTACAAATTTGTTGCATATTTATCCTGGAGAGTTGAACTGACTAACTGACCTGTGAGGACTGAAAACGTAGATCTCTTTATGAAGGAGTGATAAAATCCAGTGCTTTGTTGTTTTAAAATCATTAGTACTATTTGCATGTGATTGGAATTAGTCTCAACATTTTATACCTAACTAGCTCCATATGTCCGAGAGGAAATAGGCTGTTTTTCATAGGAAATGTAAATTTGTCATTGTGTATTTTATCCTCTTGGCTTTCTCTTCTCATTCAAGTAAAAACTTTTGTTGGATATTTTAATCCATTACATAAATTGCCTATCTAGAGGGAATCCTGTCTCAGAAGTATGCATCTCTCTCTTTCACTGTTCCATCACAGTACTTTTAACCTGACCTGGAACAGCTGATTGTGTATGATTAGAAAGAAATAAGCCTTTTGAGAAGTGATCTTTTCTTGTCTGTTTTGCAGGGGGTATATCTGGTGTCCTGGATAGTGACCAGTTTGCTTTTTCTTGCTTTTGCTTTTAGTAATGTGTAAGTGAATGGAAACCATTAGCTCATTTCAGATCGAAATTTTCAGTTACTGCAGACCTAGATTTGAATCAAAGCACATCAAGATCAAAGGCTCTACAACCCAGTACTACTCCCCTGAGCCTTCCAGGCTGTTCTCCTTTTTAAGCTAGTGCGTGTCCTGTAATGGGGAAAAGAATTATTTACACTTCAGTTTCTCCCCAGCATAATCAGTTATCTTTGGATTGGTTTTAAGTTTTTCCTGCAAATTCATTCTTCAGTGGCGCAGGAAGAATTTAATTTGCTTTTGTGGGGGTTTCTCCCCTCGGTAGTAGCAAGAGTTAACAGAATAAGAAGCAGAGGATCTAAGATGCAGTACAGGAATTCTCTGTCATTTGTGGTTTAAGAAAAGGGGGTGGTTTTCAGCTCTTGAAAGGGCTTTAATGAATACTGTTTGGTGTTTTTGAAAGCTAATGGTCAGAGAAGAGCAACAGAAACAGCCTTGGAGCTTTTAGGGTAAACTGATCAGCAGTTTTCCTGATTGAGGCACCTCCTCTTTTTATCTCAGATTTTTTCACTTGCCTTTTGTTTATATTCAAATGACATACCGTTAAAGAAGCCTTTTTTATGTGAATGCAGTGCTTTCTCCCCTCCTTCTGTAGAAAATCTGCTTGCCACAGACAGGCAGAGCATGTGTTTCTCTTGTCTTGGTTGGGTGCACAAATCTTCTTTTATGTGTGCTGCTTCTTACCCTGTTGCCTAGACGATCACTGCCTTTCACTAAGGATGTCTGGCTCTCGTAAAGAGTTTGACGTGAAGCAGATTTTAAAAATCAGATGGAGGTGGTTTGGTCATCAGACATCAGCCCCCAATTCTGCCATTGAAAACCACCAGGGCGACTTCTGGAATAGAGGACAAAATGTAACAACTGGTGGCACAAAGTTTTTAGATTCAGGTAACCTACCTTTAACATCAGTTGGTTACAGGAGGTCCAGCCAACAGGATTTCCAGAATTCACCTCCTTGGCCAATGGCATCCACCTCAGAAATCCCTGCATTTGAATTCTCAGCAGAAGACTGTGGAGGTGCACGTTGGCTTGGCAGACAAGAAACAGATGATAGAGCAAGTGAAGAAGAAAATGAATCGGACAGCAGTTCGTGCAGGTTAATTATTACTTTCCTATTGTGAGAAATGCATTTTAATTTCATGTTTGCAGGTAGCATGCATATATAGGCTAGCCTTTATTCTAGATTAAAATGCTTCAGAAACCTAGCAGCTGCTGTGTGTCAGAAACAGAAAAATATTTATAGCCGGGTTTCTGTTTGTTTCCTAAGACCTTTTTAAAAGGCAACTTTAGTCAATGTGGGTAAATAAAGTGCAAACGGGGATGTACTCATGTTTTAAATAGTATACCCAGTGCATGCTGCTGTGAACAAGGCAGTGTCCATTACATGGTTATGTTACAGGATGCTTTCTAAATTATTTTGAAGTAACGCTAATTGTTTAGTTATGCTGAGAATTAGTCCCATGCCCATTAGGAGAAAACTATGAAAACGTAAGCTGCTTGTGATTCTTTTCTGTTACTTCCACATGTTTCTATAGATGAGGGAGATGAAACTGTAAAAAATACTTAGACTATAAAACAAATATTTTTTTTCTTGTGCATATGCAACTGGAAGGAAAAAATACATTTCATGTATTGAAAGCCAACCAATTTGTGCTTTAAAGTGATTGCAGTTGTGTGTCCAGGTGCCTTAAACTGTGTATCTAGCTTAAAAAGAAAAAAAAATATTATATTGTGTCTGTAAAGATGTTTTGGTGTTTTTCTTTTACATATGGTTGCTAAAGATGAAACTGCAAAAATTATTCTTAAATGAAAGGTGTTTACCAGTTTTAAAATAGGCAAGTTAATAATCTTTCTCATTAAGTATCAGTTTAATTCTGTTATTTCCTCTTAATGCAGAAGTCAGCCATTCTTCTGTAAAAGTATTTTTCCTGTTTTATAGTGCATGTAGTTGCGTAACAGCTTACCGTTTCAAGTAAATCTTCTGATGTTTGCTTTCTTGCTTTTAAGATAACTTTGCAATGATACAGCATTTCGGAATGCGTGACTGTTGAGAAGGGTACACTGTTTAATAAAGCCTATTAAGGACAGATCAGGCTAGTTATAGCAGTTTTAGTGTTTTGCATTCCCTAGGAGAAGAATTCATTTAGTGCAAGGGCAAAGTAGTCCATAATATAAATGCTAACTATTTATGGCTTATATAACCTTTAAAGATTCAAGGGAAGGAGAGAGGGTAAAAATGCTTGGGAGTCAACACAGTGTATTTGTTTTTATCACTGAATGGAAAAAGTACTAGAATTACAGGGAAAGGAGATCCTGCATTCTGGTGCTTCTAAACAGCAGTCTGACTGTGCGGCAACAACTACATAGCTATAAATAATAATCTCGGAACAGGTCCTGTTTCCAGTGATAATTCAGGTATGAATTTTTAAATAGCTTTCTCACTAGATGATATATATGATGTACGTGTAACATCACCGTCCATTTCAGTGGCATCTGCTTGTGGTTGGAAATTTTTATGTACAGCATTACCCCAAACAGAATATTCTCATGCTAGCAAGGCAATCGGTGTAGAAAAAACATGTAATTTTAAGAAATAAATGTGTAGATTGAAATTACTACAAATTTGTTCTTAATTGTAGGAGAAGAACTTACATATGACAAAACTGATTTTTTACTTTGTAGAATTGGAGTACTGCAGGTACTTATTTAGGGGATGTGAGAAGTCTTTATAGCACTGGGGTTGTGGTTTTTGTTGGTTTGGGGGTTTTTTTGCAGACGGAGTTGTGTACTACAGGAAATGCACATAGAATTTGAACTTAGTAAATTTGAAGTATATTTTTAATTCTGTGCTTAATCATCTATAAAGAGTTATTTGTAATCCTTCATTGTCTTGTAATTCTTGCTAGTGTTTTACTTTCATTCTTCAAGTATTTTAGATAAATTTTGAGTTCAGTGTTGGTGCAATTTAATATGTAACTAACAGCAATGTAAGAACTTGCTTTGTATTGTTATCTGTATCTCTAGTCTCATGGGGAGACTGTACTGAAGCCATGTTTTGTTCACTCTCTTTGTTAAGAACATATAAGCTGTTGGACAGACTATGTAAGTCTGCCTAACAGCTGGAATTTTTCTGATGTTAAGAACTTAATTAAATGGTCGTTCTTATTAGTCTAAAATACAGCTTCTTATCTATTAACTTGAGAGAAAAAAAACCCTAACACCTTCATCTATGTAGTTTTCAAAGGGCTTTTTTCCCAAATAAAAATCCAGTTACCTCCATTAGAAACAAATTGTGTATATGAAAAAAAATCCCTTATTTCATGTTTTTGTGGAAGCTATGGAGTTACCTTACTTTTTCACTCCTCTGTAACTTCTTGCCCAGTTATAAGCCCTAAAAGCACAAAGTGACATAAGCAGCTTTACTGCTTTGTGTGTATCAATCATCCTTCCTCTTTGACATGTCATATGTCACAGACAGAAAAGCATTTGCATCAGGTCTTTGTCATTATGAAAGCTTTAGATCATTATGTGATTCATTTTGTGGACAGCCGCTGTAGAAGTCATTTGTTATTAGAATAGAGCTTGGTGGCACAGGGGAAAAAGCAAATTCCAAGTTTACTACCAGATCTTTGAAAAGGCTGCGTCTGAGATGGAAACAGGTAATTTGGATTCAGGGATCAGGGCTAGCTGGCTATAACACTGTTCAGATCATACTCCTATGTGATGTTCATAACCAGCATTAGCTCAAATGATTGTCTACTGGGTCAGTGAGGTCTGAATTCTTGTTCTTGCTTTTGTCTCCTAGATTTCCTCTGTTGCTGGAGTTTAACTCTCCTGCATTCCTGAGGCGATGGTCATAGTTTTGGATTTGTACACTTTTTAAAATTTTCCAACAGCTGTGTGGATTCTTGTAGAGGAAATTTAGGCCCCTTAGCAATAGATTTGTTTTTCTTAACTTTTTGTGGGTTCCTTAGCAGCAGTCCATGGACCTTGAAGGCACAGTGGATATCAAGCTAAAAATACCTAGAGCATACCTAGTATTCTGAGTGTTGTGTCTGGTTCATTTCACCCAGGCATGCATTAAAATATTGGAATTACTTTACTGTAGATTTAAGTGTGGAAAATATAAAATGTATGTTTATATTTGAACAATAAATACAAGCAATATTTCTGAATTCATTAGTTGTGTCCTAACCTTGAACAGTTTAGTAAGATGTCTGTAATTGATGTTAAGGCAAGGTGTGGATGTACTATGTGGTAGCTCCTCTGCAGTATTGCTCTGTATGAACAGTCTTGGAGTTAGTGCGTTGTAACTTCCAGTCTGAGTCCCCCTCCCAATAGTTTTCAATCTACAGAACCCTTTGATACATTTTTTCTCAACTCAGTCTTCCTGGCCTTTGAGGCCGTGAGTTCTTTAGGAGGCCCCGGGTATTTCTGTATATCTCCTATCACGTAAGTGTGCAAACTGTCAAATAGGACAGTTGATAGATTTCCTAATTGTGGCATGACAGTAGTATGATACTTGAAATTAAATTAAAAACTATAAAAAGAGCAGTTTTTGCTAGATACATGCATGAATTAGACAAAAATAAGAAAATTTGTTGTTGAAAGGTAAGTTGCTTTACAGGGGAAAATCTCAAGCCACCTCGTTTCTTTTCTTTCATTCTACTGCTGAAATTCATTTTCCTCTGTGCCCATTACATCTTCACTTGGGTTACATCTATGCACATTCAAAAAGGGTTAGTGCAGCACCATTGTGTAGTATGTATGAGGCAGGTTTACTCTGGTAAGCTTGAACAGTAGGTGTTGTAAGATGGTAAGGTAGCAAGAGGCTTCAGCACGGACTTCTCAAAGCCAAGGGGGACTCCAGCTATTTATTGGGATGGAATGGGCTTCCATGCAAGGCAATCATATTTTTGCAGTGACTGTCGTGTGCTTTGACTATTTTAAAGACTGGTCAGGTTTTTGTACTAGGGCACTTCTTGATCACACTGCAATGTAGATGCATTGTGATGTAGTCTAACTAGTTATGTTTCCAGACAGAATGTGTGTTACTGGTGACGTGTGTGGGTATACGAATTCATTCAGCTAAATCCAAGACATCTCTTAGAAGTAAGACAGGAGACTTCAGAGCTAGAATCAAAGGTCTAGCTGCAATGAAACATACCTACATTATTTCTTGTCATAATTAGAAACAAGTAAAGATGGGTTAGCAGGCTGTGTGTACATGTCTTTGTTGGGCTAGCATAAGTAACACGGTAGAGTCTGTGCTTCACCTTTTTGTGTCTGTTGTTACTCGTGCCAGTTAGATTAAGGTTAATGCAGATATACCTGTGTTTGCTTGAACCTATGCCTTGCAAGACTGTAGTTCTGGCTATTGTGACAATTCTCTAGTATAAAATAAATCACTAGCCCTGAAGTTCACATGCATGTATAGCCTTCCTGTGCTTTTCAGTCTCTCCAGAGTCACTTTTGTTGTCTTTCCATTGTCTTCTCTTATCTTGAATTATGATACACTGTGGATTTTTAGCAGTCTTTGTTGTTGCCATCTATGGCTTCCTCCTTTTATTTATGCTCTTCCCAACCTTTGGAAGAGTGTCCTGATTTTTATCATTGCTTGCTTTTTCCAGGAATCCTTTCAGCATCCTTCTTTTCAACAAACTCCATTCTCTGCAGCTTAGGTTCTTGTCTTACTAACTTTGAAGAAGGAAATATTTTACTCCTTACACAGTATAATACAAAATCATGGAAGCTGACATATTATTATTTTAGTAAGTTGTGTTCTGGTCTCTGTATGTAATAAAATGTCAGCTAGCTTGAAGACAGCAGTGGTTCTCTAATGTGTATGACCTAAACAATTGACTACCCTAGCCTAAGACTTGAACTTGCAGCAGCTCTTCTAATTATATGCAGTGTCCTGTCTCAAAGTAGACACTTAGCTCACCTTTTGGCTGCATAGGACTTTTTTTTCCCTTTAGTTAGTAAGTCCAGCTACTGGAGATTTGTCTGTTCTAGTAAGAGTATAAAAGCCTGTAAGTGAAAACTTACAGCTTCGAGGTGATTTGCTAGAGTAAATTCCATATGCTTCATTTATGATTGCAGAGTTCTGCTTTGATCAGTCTGACACTGGCTTTTGGATTCATTGACATTATTCTTGGGTTTGCATTACAAGAACGTAACAGGAACATGTAATTTATAGTTCGAGGTACTATACATTGTTATTCTTCCTTTTATTGTCTTCCCTAAACACAAGGCAGTCGCACTCATTTTCCTGCACATACTGAATCATTTTCATCACTTATCTCTAAACCTCTTCTATTATTTTTAACCTTACATTGAACCTTTTTGAGGTGTGAATAAAACAATTTTCTTTACTATTTTTCTTCTATGAAATGTCATAATAATTTTTAAAATATCTGTATACGTTGAGATGTCTATGTGGCTTTGTTGATTTTCTGTTTATTTAGATGTCATATTTATAAAGGTAATACTTTTAATGCATGAATCCAGATTTAAATGTTTATGTCAGTTCATTTTA
This sequence comes from Aegotheles bennettii, assembly GCA_013398125.1. Lineage (NCBI taxonomy): Eukaryota > Metazoa > Chordata > Aves > Caprimulgiformes > Aegothelidae > Aegotheles > Aegotheles bennettii. Next base: position 147,648 of record VZRW01012407.1, read on the forward strand.
TGAGAAATGAAGTGACGGTCACTGGAAATGTAGTGAGGGCAAAAGCATATATTTTTTCCCATCTCTACAGTTTAGCCAGTGTTTACTACTTCTAAGGCTTTCATCTATACTCAGTTTGTGTTAGAGAAACATACGTAAAACAGAATTTAAGCCAATTCTGCGCACAGGTTATTCTTGCTCCAGTTCCCATTTTGTACCATTTTCAGTGTATCTATGAAAGCCATTTGGGCTGGCGTGTGGCGCTGCCTGCAAATTCAGTAGCATAGATGGAGTATTTGCTTTTAGTTTGGTTTCCTAAAGGGACCAATTTCATGCAGTTGTGTTCTTCTGCATCACTTCTGCCATTTCCCTGGTAGCTTTAAAACCCATGGGACATTTTCACTTAATGTGAGGGTAGGCAGAAGTCTCAAAGATAACGTCACTCCTTGCAAATGGGAGTTAGTTAATGGAGAGAAACCCAGATTATTGCCTTCACTGAGAAAGGGCAGAATTCATCTGCTGCAAAGCTGGCTGTGCAGCACAGCTTCCCGTTAGCCGCGTTATTCGCCGTCTCTTGCCTGGTGAGGCAATGCCTTAAGGAATTGAGGGGAAGGGAGGAAAGCTAGACTCATGGTGGTGGTGGGTGGAGTGGGAAAAAGAGACAGAACATAGAAATCTTTTGGAAAACAAACTTTATTTGTTGATTCTGTGAACCAACCAGTTGAGTAGATGTAGTAGCAGTATATTTGAGGGTTTTTTTCCATCAAGATTTTGCAGATAGAAATCCCTTTGTAATGCTGCCTGACTCCCTTGTCCAGTCAAGGCTCTAGTAACCAGCTGCACCTCAACACTTCGCTTCTGTCAAAAGAAATGTGACTTTTTAATGCAAGGAAATAAGCTGTTACTTGCTGCAAATTGTGTTTCTCCTCCATAAAATTTGAAAAACACTGATGCCTCTCTTCTGAGAGAGAGAGAGTTCAGTAAGATGGGAGTAAAGAAGTCTTGTATATGTTATGGTTTGGTCTGTTTTTATATTGAAAACTGTGTTGTGGCTTTGTTTAAGCTACAACAGTGAAGCCTGAAACAACAGCAGAAGGAGAGGTGTGAATTCAGCTTTCCAGTTGTCATCATCATATATTTTACTTTTGAAACTTGTTTATCACCACTTTACTAGCCCAGTTAATTGCTTCATTGTTTTGCAAGGAGCTATTACATTGGGCAGAGCTTCTTCTTGAAAACATCCTACTTCAAGAAATAAAAGCCTTTAAAAAATGAATGGGTTTATAGCATGGCTTATGCATAATTTTGATTTCAAAAGGCATACTCTTATATAAATTCTTTATTATAGAAGTTGAAGAAAGCTAGTATCTTTAGTATATGAATGTTTGTCACCAGGGTAGTAAAAAATGTCACTAGTGTGGGAAAGATTGTCATTAGAGTAACTTATATTTTTGCAATCATCCTGAAATTGTACCACACTTAATAAAAATTATTCAGTGCTAGGTAGGATCTTTTTGACACATATAGAGAAAGAAAAGAAAGACAAAGAAAAATGTGGTTGAAGTTTAAGAATGTGTTAAAAATACTGTCTTAAATCTTAAAGGAATATGCAAAAGTATTCTTTGATACACTTACATGCTGACAGCCTCAGTCTTTAATGTAATTTTCTTAGTAGTATGTGTAAGGTGTGCAGAAGTAGCAATATCTCTAACCTATGAGAGGGGAAATTCATACTATACTTAAATTTGAGCTGAGAGCCAAATCCAAAAGGAGCAGAGCCGCCTGGGTACTCGGAGCTGAGGGACCTCATGGCTGGGTGTTTGCTCTCAGCATGGGATTCACAGGTCAGCGTTAGATACCCAGGCTTCCTCTCTCTAGGTGGAAGGGATGTAGACTAAGAATTTTGGAAGGCAAAATTTGCTGGGAGAGAGAAAAGCAGGTCCTTCCCTTCCTCTGTTCTTTCCTTGTTTGTGTGTTCTCCCAGTCTGTCATGGCTGTGGCAAACTGAACTGGGAAACGGATTCATGAAACAGTTTGGGGAAGGAGGGAGATCTGAATTTTTCGTAACCAGTCAGTGGGTACTAGGCATAAATAGCCCTTGAAGCTGTATCTTTCCTTTTTTGCAAGTACCTCAACTATTAGACTGTATATTTATGTTCTCTTTATGGATCACTGAAGGTTAATCTTTCTTTCCTTATGGAAAATGGTTTGTAAGTTACTGGCTAGAGGACAGGTATAGGGTTGAACTTCTTCAGGTGAGAGGAAGAAGTAAGCTTGGCTCTGTTGTGTCCTGAATAAGTGCTTTATCACGGGTAGTGAAAAACAGGCACCACTGCAATTATTTTTTATTATTGAACAAGAGTGGTGGCTGTCACTGAGCTCTGTGCAGTGTTCACATGTCTTGGGGCTGGCAGTAGCTCTAGTGAGGGTGCAGCCCAGCAAAGTGCTGGCTTAGAAAGTTTTTTCCTTCTCCATACTAATTTGTTGCTTCTTCAGTTCTATCTGCACAGCTCTTTGTGAGGTTGTAATGTAAATCAAATCCCTGATATGTAATATTTGTAAATCATTATTCATGGGGTTAATATGAGGAATCTGGGTTCAAAAACAAACAACCTCTATAAACACATTTGAGGATGTGATAAATTGTGATAGGGAACCAGAATTTACTAAACATTTTCTTGTTGACCCAGCACAGTGTTCTTTCTACTTCTGTTTCTTTTGCATGGTTGCTGTTTTAAGAGTTGCTTTCCCTGAGGGCTTTTTGCTCGTTCACTGTGAGAATACCACCTGGCTTTGCCAACAGAATGTCCTTTATGGTTACATCTATGTGTTCCTTGATTCGGTTTCCAAAATGGTCACAAAGAATACCTGTTCCAGCTTGTCAGAAGGTCAGTGGTGGAGCAGAACAAGTGACTCGCAGGGAGTGAGAAAAAGTTGACGCAGCTTAAATAAATGGCTGATCACAGCTTGAGAGAGCACATTTAAGAAAGATAAAGTCCTCCAAGGGAAGTAGTAGGCAGGTGTCTTGTTTCTGATCCATTACGAGATTTAGGTTTGAGTTAAGTGCCAAATTGCTTGGCCTTTTCAGCTATCTGGGCAAAAAAACCTCAACAAACCAAAACAAAACCAAAAAGCCTTTACAGAATATTTTCTTCTGAAAACTTGGAATTTTATTTTGAGGAGCTCTGTCTCAAAATGAATATCCTAGGTTAAGGGCTGAGCTAAATCACTTAGTGGATTTAGCCCTGAGCATGCTGCCTGGGTTCATGACATCTTTGCGAAAGCAGGGGTGTGGGTGCAGATCTTGTGAATCCATGTCCTTCCAAATCTTATGATAGATCTGGAGGATTTTATAAGTTGCCTGCATTGTGGAAAAGTAATCAGTAGTCAGTTAAAGAAAAGGCACACTTCCTTCAGTGTCCATATTTACGATTCATCTCCTTTATGTCCTAGCCCCATGCATTCCTTTGATGTTTTCTCTGTTCCTCTTTTCTCCCAAGCTGTCCTGTGTATGGACAGGAGTAATTTTTCTCCCCAGCCACCCTTCCTTTTCCCCCATCTTGGCTTCTACTGTGCTAGATCTCACTTCAGACACATAAAGCTTCATGTAGGAGTAGTGGTGGTATATTGATGTGTTTCTTAACGCTTCTTTCGCCCTGCATGCCCAGCCCACACTCTTACTAGCTCCATATATGCTGAGTTTTGTTCTATCTACCTTAGGCAAGTGTGAAGTAAGACTTTAACATATGTGGCAGGGAGATTCCTCATTTCATCCTTCCTTTGCTTTTTCAATTTGAAGGTCTTGGTAGATGTCTTTTTCTTTAAACATCTGACAGTGCTATAGATATGATTATTGGACTGATCTTTGTGTGTCTATTAGTTGAAGAGTACAACATTAAATGATCATACCTTTTCACAAGGGTTTAGATTAGGTTTGGAGCAAGAAAGTATGAATATGAAGAGAAACAAAATAGCAAGGGAATATGTATTAAAACAAGTCATGTATGTCAATTTTAAAATCACATGTGATTTTTATTTTATCATCTGTAGATAGAATTGCTGCACCTTAACATTGTGTGAACTAAGATTTCTGTTACTGTCTTCAGCAGAACCTCCAACAGCAGCCATACCTTATCATCTTGTCAAACTATGGAGCCCTGTACCTCAGATGAATTTTTTCAGGCTCTGAATCATGCTGAACAAACTTTTAAAAAGATGGAGAATTATCTTAGACACAAACAGCTATGTGATGTGGTGTTAGTTGCTGGTGATCGTAGAATTCCAGCTCACAGGTAAGTTTATTAGAATCTGAATAACTTTATATCCATTTGTAAAGGCACCTTCAAAGTGTGTCCTGTGTTTTGTTTAAAAAAGGTCAGAACATCCTAAACAATTTAGAATACTTTAAACATGTGTATGCTTGTTTTAACATTTATTTGGAATACCAGTTAATTTCTGTCTGTTGTATGCAATACAGCATCAAAACTAATTGTGATGTTTTCACATTCTACTTTTTGTTTTCAAGCGTATAGTAAGATATTTGCATAACAAAATAAAACCTCCAAAAGTTCCAAATGCACCCTCAGAATATTATAAGTAGTAGTGGTTTCTGTACCACAGAATGACATAAAATGTTTTTCTTAGATTTAATTTTTTCTTTTTACTACCAAGTTGTTGGGGTTATTAGCAATAAGGACAGTTTTCTGCATAGTATTTTTTTGCTCCCATAGTAAGAAGAATCCTTTGACAGTAGACTGCTCAACACTGACAGTTAAGTGTTAGAGGGCTAAATTAAATGAAACGTTACCCTATCTGGCATCTGTGTAATTAGCAGATCATATAGCATGCCACTTAAAAGCTAGGAAAATACCAAAGATTGTGAAACAAAAGTAAGAATAACTGAAACATGTTACAGTATTTAATGCACAGTATTAATCGTTGGAATAGTTGGAACCTAGGTGTAATTAAGCTGTGGTTTCATAAGATTAGTTCTACAACAGATATAGCAGCCTAAAACATTTTTATTTTCCATATAATTCAATTATTATTAATCACACTCCTATAGAGAGAGGAGTTTTCAGATTTTCTGTTTTGGATTTGATATTTTAATAGTTCCTGTATTTTTTTTCTTAAATCTCAGTTTCTACTTTTGATGATACTTGAATATTTGTTCTGAGGTGTATAATGTATGTTTTTATAGAAAAGAGTAGTGAGTTTGGTGTCTGCAGTAGTAATAAGCACAGCTAATACGTTATTGTAAAATTCTGAAGGGTTTTGGTTTGTATCTGTTCAAAGAATTCAGGCTATGAGTCTGCTACAAGTAAGAATATCACATGTCATGATTTTTCTTTAGTCAGTCCTTATGACTCTAAGAATGTTTATCTTTTCATTCTGAGCTGAAATTCTAACTAAAAACTTAATTAGGACATCAAGATGCAAGTAGCAAAGTGGGCAGTTCTCCACAAGGGAAAATTGTGTTATACTTCCACTTCCTGAGCCTGCAGTTCCATAAAGTAATTTTGCAAGGCTTTTAATTTAATTAATTTAATTATGTTTTTCACATCAAGTGCTTTTTCTGTGTCCAGTGCAATTTCAGATGTCTAAGTCATTTATTACATTCCTATGTATTACATTCAGCTAACTGGTATATCCATAATAAAAGTTTGTTTTGTTTTGGAATAATCTGCTGATCGGAAGGTTCACATAAGAAGAGGGGTGTCTGTGTAAATTCCTGGCCAGAGGGGATCTAAGGCCTGCTCTGTGTCCTTTAACCAGCAGTCTGAAAATCTGCACAGAGCCATTTTCTTTCTTGTGTTGACACTGAAAGATGGAAATGCAAAAGACATGGGACTGAAGGAAGGCAGGCAAATGGAAGCTTATGTACTCTAGGGGTTAGGGAGCTTGTTTGGAAGAGGACAAATCCTGGTTTGCAGACATTTTTTTATCTTGTGGCTTATTTGTCTTTTACTTCTTTTCCATACGGTTTAATAATACTTCCTTTCTTTCACAATCTGTAATGCCTTAGTTTGTAAATCCTTCACTGCTGGTTTTTTTTTTAGCTACAAGTTTATAAAAGTTTAACAAAATGTATTTCTAAATATCAAAGTATATAAAAAAGCAGTTCTGTGATAGCTTTATGTTAAAAAGGTACAATTGCTACTAATAGTGTGCTTGTTTTGAAAAATTTTACTGAAGGGTTTATTGTAATCACCATTTCGGTGTCAGAAGCAGCAAACTAATTTTGAAAGGTTTGATTTCCCTGGAAGAGACCTGAAATTGGAAATAATTTTAGCATAAACACACTGCATGTATTTTTAGGTATTGTTTGCTTTTAAACACATTTAGTTTAAATAAATATAGATATATTAGTTGTGTGGTATAGCACCACTTTCATATATTCTTTTTATTACTGACCTGCTTTGTTATCAAGAATAGAAACTAGCTGAAGCCACCAATGTATGAGGTGCTTCATACTAGGATGCATTAACTACTTGATATCGCCCTGCAACTCTGGTGAATGCTATCAGTGAGTTCCCTAGGACTGTTTTCTGCTGTTACACAGCCACAAACAATGATTTGCCTATCAGTTGTCCCTTTAAGATATTAAGAAGCTTCACTTCATTCTGTCAGATGAATCAAGTTGGGAGATAGTAAGTCTGTAAATTGCCAGGTTTCACAGCTATCATCATTTTGTGTAATAATTGCTTTGAAGACCTAGAAAACTGTCTATATGATGATGCAGCTTGCAGCAGTTCCAACAAGGAGTTCAATTTAATTCAGGCATGCCACCGTGTTTACATATATTTTACTGACTCTCAGTAGAAAACTTCAAAATAAGTTAAGCCATCACAGTGGATCTTTCTGTTTTGGGATCAGTACAAACCACAGAAATTAAAGACATCAGTAGCATTGGAACTTCCTGTGAGAACAGGGAGATGTACTGAAACACCCAGATTTTGTCAGTGTTTAGCCCATAGCTATTGAATGTTTTTTCCATAGAGATTAGTTGTTCAGATATCTTATGATCTCCCAGATGAAAAATTCTGGGATTCATATGTTCCTTTTTCTCTACATTTTTCCTGTGCACTGAAAAAGAGCAGCCAACCTACTGCATATTGAGTATTTGGCAGTAGCTGGTAATTAGGTAAGAAGGAGAGTAAAGGTAAATATCTTCGACATCTACAGTCAAACAATACCATTATTAAGGCTCTTCCTTGATTTTTTTAATTTTTTTTTATTTTTTTACTGTTAAAAGGCCTCTCTGATATCAGTATATGCTGATTTGTAAGCATTTTAGTTGGGCTAATTATGAAAGAAATATTACTGTTGGGGGAAAAGACTACAAACTCAAAGTACAAAACCCATAGCTGCTTCTGTTTCTAAACTGAGGAAAGGCATTATTTTGTAGTATCAGTAGTACTGAGTGAACTCTTCATATGGATGGATATGTTAATTTTAATGATTAATAAATAACACAAAGAGATTCCCTTTATGTTAAATACTAACAGAACCATGATGGCTCTATTTAACAAGCAGATTGTGAATATGAGTATAGCTTTTATAATAATTGCACAGACTTTCTTTTAAAAAATCATACTTTCACGTAGCTCTTTTAGAGCTTATTTTTAGCAAAAAGATCAAATATGGATGGGGAAAGTCTTCTGTGGATTTTTCAGTTATAAGAAGGTATTAGCTGCTTCATGTTGTGTAAGCTGTATGTAGGAATGCAGTTTAATTCCAGACAATCCAAAAAAAGGTTGAAAGAAAAATCAGTTACTAGCTATGAGATTGAAAGATCAATGAACAAGTGGGTGTCAAATGGTGTGAGTAAAGTAGTAATTGATTTTTATTGCCTAGTGGGAATAACATAGGACAAGAAAAGGCCAGATAGCTGAAGAACTGCCTTTATTTTCTTTTATAGCTAGCTCAAGTGTCACCTTAAGGCATGGTCACTGTAACTTTTAAACCACTTCTTTCTTTGAAAGAACATTTGTTTTCTAAATTAGTTGAATTAAGACAAAGTATGGATACATGTTCTAAGGATTTTCATTGTGTACATTCTACTTAGCTAAAATTATTACAAAATTGTTATCAGTATAATTTATGCTTTGGCATATTACTTATATTAATCTACTTCTGGGCTTCACATCCTGTTTTGGCGCATACAAGTCACTCTGGAGAGCACATAACTGCGAAGCATGTATACCTTCTCATGAATCTGGACACAAGTTTGCAAAAATAGTAAATGGATTGCGTTTTAAATTTTTAATAATTTCTTTTGGAGGACTTTGAGACTGGAAATTATAGGGAGAAACTTGCTGATATAAAGCAGCTGTTAGAAGGTGTTTGTCTGGAGCCTCAGGTTATTTGGCATTTTTCAACAGTTTTCACTAAGTTATATACAGTCCAGCCATTTTCTAGATGATAGTGCAGCTAACTAAACCATTTGCACTGTTGGGGGAGGAAAAAAAGAAAAGAAAACCAAACCCAAAACTGTGTTAAGATGAGGTTCTGTTTCCCATTGCAGAGACCTTTCTTCTTCAAGCTCTAGTCTTTGTAGAAGTTCAAGTCAGTATTGCCAGAGGTGACTGTCCCAAATTGTTTGTTTTGTTTTGTTTTTTCCAGTTCTAAATTGGACCTGCAGAGATACTTGGGTTATTCAAATCTGTCCATCAACACACTTTCCCTTCCAATGAGAATCCCCTATTTTGTACATACAAATCTGATCTTGTCATCTCATTCTAGCATCAAAAGCAGTTGCAAAAACTAAGCATAATGCTTACGTGAATGTACTCTCTAATTCCACTAAACTTCTACAGACCTCTAGGAGACAGTATTTTCACTCAGTTGAAGGTGTCATTAAACCTGAGGTTAAAATGTCTAGAAGTGATGCCTGGGTGCTGCCTTGGCAGAATGTTCCAATTTTTCTCAGCAAGTCAGCCACAGAATAAATCTCATTTTTCAAGAACAGTATTTTATTAAAAAAAAACCCAACAACCTAACTTTATTTCTCATTACAAAACTTCACCTCAATCATACAAGATGTTAAAATAAAATGAATCTTTTCCTTGTATTCTCAACTCAAGTCTGTTGCCTCAGCAACTAGAAAAAAAAGGATTAGCCTACTGTAGGCCTGACCAAATGGTCAATGGTCAGAAAATCAGCAGGAAAAAAGTAGTTGAAGTTAGTCAACAATTTATTACTTTGCAGGTAATTATCTAAGAGACAGTTCTTTGTAGTTCATGACTTTGTGTACGTATCTGCAAATCCTCCCCATTAATACATGTTTAGATTTACTGGTGCTCAACTTTTCAATTAATTTTACTCTGTTTTGTGGTTCCCGACCTCTGTCATTTCAACAAGACAACAGAATTATTTGGCACAGAATAAATTATCATTTGTGAAGTATTAGATTCACTGAATGCATCAGTAGGCTTGATTCTTGGGCTTGCTGTTTGCATAGCTCAGTACATATGCAAGTGTATTTATATTTTAATTCCCTGTAAGCAAGGCAACAGGGAACTGCATGGCACAACAATTGATCCAAACCACAAAGCTGTTCCTGGAGGTCTGTGAGGGAAGAGACCAGCAGACCTCATGAATAGTTATGGTAGATTTCATGGAACTATGGGTGAATATTACTGCTCCACATGATTTCTTTTCTCTTTCACCCTAGTCCTGTGAACACATACTGAGACATGAAAATTTTTGCACATTTTGTGGAGTGGCATTGTTATAGGTACTTGGTGTTTTACTTAGTAATCCCAAGAAACGTCTGTATCCCAATAACATGTTTACTTACTCAGTATCTTAAAATACTCAGAATTGTTAACAAAAGGCTAGATACATACCCACAAAGGAGATTACTCTGTACCATCTCCATGTTTACTGTGCCTAGTTCTGTTACCAATATTAATGTGTATGCATGCACCAGGAGTAAAGGTACTTTAAAGCACTTTGAAAAGGACTAGTAAGTCATTCTTTCACATTTAAAAAAGTAACTGATGTTATGTAAATGGAAGTCAATTCCATCTTTTTCCCATAATGTGTATTTATATTCCATTCCCAATTTATGTGGGTTTTTGTGGGGTTTTTCTGTGTTGGCTATTAAAAGTCATAGAGTTTTGAAAGGGTAATTCATTTACTTCAGCAGCAAATGTAGATTCAGTAACAGTACTTCATTTTTCATAGAGGGGGACTAGAGCATGGAGCAGTTTCTCAATTTTAAAATGTTTTTCTCAGTGTTTTTCCAAAGGGCAAAGTAATGAATCATAAATTAATAAACATCAGGTTGACTAAGGTTTTTTTTCTTTTCCTCTTTGTCTCTCTCCTTGTCGCCTGCACAATATACTCAGATTGGTTCTCTCCTCTGTTTCGGACTACTTTGCGGCAATGTTCACTAGTGATGTAAGGGAAGCAAGACAGGAGGAGATCAAGATGGAAGGTGTGGAGCCAAATGCATTGTGGGCTCTGGTTCAATATGCATATACAGGTAATTAGAATAAAAATGGGAATTTCACCTAATGAATTGTCTTCCTGTGAGCATTATATTCTGTTACTAGATTTCAAATGCTCTTTAGAAATTATTATTCACATTATTTAATTCCTTATAAATAAATAAAAATAAATATAAATCCTCATTGCCATTACCTGAGGCAACCTGGTAGGATACAGTTTCTCTGATAATACTATATTCAGTTAGTTAACAAGTTATGTGAATATTTTTAATGTGTCATGATTGACAAAAAAAGGAATCTTATTAGGATTACTTTTCCTTACATCATTATAGGTACTGATTTTGAAAAGCTGTTTTTTTATTGCTGAGGCTGATATTTGCAAAGCTTTATATTCTGTCATATAATCTGTAAATAATTCTGTTGTCCCTGAGTTTTGGGGAATTTAACAAATGATAAGAGCAAACTAATGTAATTTCCTCTTTAATGTCACTAGGTCGCCTTGAATTAAAAGAAGATAACATTGAGTGCCTGTTGTCTACAGCTTGCCTTCTTCAGCTCTCTCAGGTTGTAGAAGCATGCTGTAAATTCCTAATGAAGCAGCTTCACCCCTCCAATTGCCTTGGAATCCGATCTTTTGCTGATGCACAGGGTTGCACTGACTTGCACAAGGTGGCTCACAATTACACTATGGTATGGTGTTATTTTAAGTATCATCTGCTTTATTTAGTAAGGAAAATACAGAATGTTTTCCTGAATAAAATACTAATGTTTTTCCCCCAGAAAGCCTTGATCATTTTCTGAGCAAGAACACACATATGTTCCCATGATGAGAAATGACAAAATAACTATAAAGTTGCTGGTTTAGGGTTGGAAGGAAATAGGCAAGCATTAATGGTTTCCTGTAACGGTAATGGGATTGTGTGATACACATTTAATAAAATAAATCAAAAACTTGTTCTTATTTTGTCATCAAAAAGTACAAACTTAACAGTGGGCAAGCTGCCACGATCTAGTCGAAAATAACACATTACTAAGTGAAACTGTAGAATTCTTGGTTTATAATGAACTGGAGTAATCAGGTTCTAAGTTACACTTGGGGTATGAATGTGGGCATTCATCGATACAGATTCTACATTATCCTTAATTTCTTAGTAATAAGATGTCAAGATAACATCAAACAATTTAATTTTAGGCTAGGCAATATATGACTAAATACAAATTCACCAATGATATTTTCAGTTAATTTATACAAAGACTTAATTAAACTTCATCATCTTAGTAGTCATTCTTTTATTTTAATGTAAAATGTTCTTTTTTTCCTTCTCACAAGCATGTTTTAGTAATTTTATCAACAGAAGAAGGCAGGAGAATTATCTCTAAGGCAAGTTAGTTCATCTGTTCTTTGCAGTTTTGTGAGGCATTTTTCTCTTCTTGATGAAATTTCGCTTATGTAAGCTCCTGGGACCTGAATGAGGTCATGTAGATACTGCATAAGAGATGTGGGAATGAAGACAGTACTTAATTTGCTTGTGTGGCGTGGCACTGCATTGCCATTAAGATGTTGGCTTAGATCCAAGAGGTGTAATTTCTATCTTGTAATTAGTATTAGAAATCCATGGCTTTTCCTTCTGCCACCTTAGTTTTTGCTGGTTTAAAAACATCTTTCTTTTTTTTTTAGTTATTTCTTCTTGACTTAAAATAACTTAGTTTAGTATGTGTAACAGGTTAAAACAGCTCTTTTTTTTAATATGATACCATGTTCTTCCCCAGTGAGTGGATTTCTGATGTATTTAAAATCATGTACACACTGAAATTTACTTGAAGTAAGTAGTGTGAAGATTGTAACTTACATGTTTCTGTTCTTGATCTTCATTATTGCTCAAACAAAAATAAGGAGACTGCAATTAGGTAGACAGTCGGATGAAACAGTAAAGATAAATGCAGCTTATGCCTTTGGGGAATATTAGAATTCATGTTGAGCAAGACAGCCATACAAAAAGTAGGCAAAAAGAGAACCTCCCTCTGCTGACCTACTTGTTCTCTTTCAGAATAAGCGTATATTTTGGTCTGTGCTATTGTCATGTCCCTTATAAGTGGACTGCCAAGATCAGAACCGTAATAAGACTAATGCATCTTTAAAGACAAATGTTAGGGATTATAGTCATACTATTTTTACTGGCAATTCATGACTTGTGGCGGAAAGCCACAGCACCTATCTTTCTCCTGTTCAAAACTCAGGAAAATAGTTGTGAGCCTTTTGGCCATTGTTTACTTCAGTGGCAAAAATTGTTGCTTTTAAGGCTTCGATGCAGGTGAAATTTAAATTAGGTGGATTGTAAAAAGCTATTTTGAAAACTAATTAGTTGTGCTAGATGGATTCTTCCCAAGGCCTCTTTTAATGTTGTTTAGTTCCAACAGAGACATAAAATTGAATTTTAGTAATAATGAGTAATAGAGAAGCAGCTTCTTTAGTTTGAAATTAATGTTACTATGGAAACTGCATAGAAATGTATAGTCCATTTGAATCTTCAATTAAAATAAATCCCCAAGTAATTTCTTTTGTTTAAAAGCAGTTTGGAAAAAGAAAATGTTCAACAGTAGTAAGTGCTAGCCACTTGATGCTATTTCCATTAGGAAATATTAGAGTGTAAGGGTTAAGCACACCTGTACTACCTGGAAATTCTGTCTGGTAAAACAATGAATTATTTTTATGAGTAGATTACATACTTCTGGCTTTTCCGTGTAATTTTGGTTCTTTTAAAGCACTTGAAGCAGAAGGTAATAAATAGCATAAAGTACTTAAATTTTAATTTATATATGTTATTTTCTACAAGTTTTTCTTTTCCTTTGGCAAAAAAAAAAAAGTTAGATGCACATATAACTGTTTTCCTGCAATTGAAACAACTTCTCAGTTTTAAAGGTTTTTATGGCACATGCTATAATTTGATAATCATCTTACCTGCTTTATTAAAATAGTTCTTTACATGAAGACTAGAAATTCAGATGAAATGAACATTTGGTTAAACTGAAGGACCAATCAGTGAGTTATCCCAGTAAGCCTACCTCTGTTAATAGACCTGCTCTGTCTGAATAATGTTCACTAGTGTCATTGGAAAGCATTAGCAGGATTTTATGGCATGATTTTTATCACATAATACAATGCAATTAAAAAATAAATGAATAAGTATTTCAATGCTGCACTTCTTCATATTAAAGATGTAGATGTATGTTATGCTGAAAAGACGTAATTGTTGCATTACTTTATTGCTTACTGTGTTGGCAGTTGATAACTTCTTTCTCCAGAGGAGAATAATCTTTATCATCAAAACAGGTCAATTTTTGACATTGCAAAACTAAAGCTTGAAAAATCTTCCTGTTTGTGAAACATGAAATAAACTGAAGTGATCAGTAGTGGACTTAATGCTGTTTAAAGAGAAACTCAGATTTTTACGCATCAGAGTTTTAAAATACAGTTGACAGAATCATGAGATCTACCTGAGTAAAGGTATCTTTTGTACACAGGCTATCCTGTTTTGCTGTAGTTTATATATAATTATATGGGTTATAAAATTATAAATTTAGAAATTTTATTAGGCTGGCCAGTAGTGTATCTGTTCACTTTAATTCGTAAGGCCTTTTTGCACAAAATGCCTTCTGTGTATTTTTGTTGCTGTCTTCACAAAGTCAAAAGAAACACCCCTTTTGTCATCTTCTTTGTTTGAAACAGTTGATAGTGTACCTTGAATGAAATCTAATAGCTTCTCTTCCACAAAAAGTAAACCAAAGGAAACTTAATACTTTCAGATGAGGAAAAGCTAGCCTGTGTTCATTTCAGAACATGAAATATCTATGAGTAGCAAGGTGTTCTTAGGTACATGTCAGTAGCTTCTTCAACAACCAGATTTTAACTTTCTTAATTACAACCAAAAAAAGAGAAAGCAGGTGTTCTATCATATGTGATAGTGCTTGAGTGCCTGTGTAGATATCTTTGTAATCTTTGTTGCTCAGCTTGCCATGCTTAAAGCAGAGTGGAACACCATTTTGATTTTCATAAGTCTTCGAAAGTAGGAGGAATCAGGAACATTGTTTGTCTTTTTTCTTGCAACAGCCAGGACAGTTTGTTATTTTGGTAGGGGGGAGCATGAAAAGGGGAGAAATTTCAGTATTTTTTTTGCCCACAAAAGGCTAGACCCAAATACTGTGTTAGGGCCTAAAACAAGGATTTTTATATTCTTACACCTGAAATTGCAGTTCAAAATATCCTGCTAAGTAATCATCTGACTTGGAAAGCACTCATTCACTTCTTTTTACCTCTGAAAGCCCAAGATATTTCTGTCTTTCAAGTTCTCTAAGTTCTGTCTAGCGCAATAGATCGGTGCTGCCTTGGCAAGACTAAATAGGTTTCTGCATGCTGCCCAGCCTGTTTTGGAATCCAAAAACTATGCAGAGCGGAGTTAAGCCACAATAGTTGCACTCTAGACAAATCCTGGGCACACCAAAAGTATTAGGGTGGTTTGTCGCTTAACACAGCAGTCAAAGCTGACTAGAAGTAAAGTAGCTGCTATCTGACTATTAATAGTTTATGAGAAGGTCAGGTAGCTCAGTTCTTAGTGAATTCATACCTCCACTGACTGGCTGACTGAAGCAGGCAGTAGAAAAAATTACATTCTCTGTTTGTTCTCATTCAGGTCCTTCGAGTCAAGCACCTCTTGCTTTTTGGCTGCCCAGGTTTGGAGTTTAAACACAGCCCTGTGGTTAGAGGTGGCTGTTGGGCCACCTCAGTGTACCATCCTTCTCAGCCTGCAGGTGTTGTGATGATCTCTGAGGTTCTAATCCTTCTGCCACAGTGCAGAGGGAGACTCACCATCCCACCGAATCCCACTGTGGGGATTAAGTAGCACATAGAAATAAGCACCATGACATCTTATCTTTTATGTGCTCCTAATATTTTTTTGCTCTGTATAAGACCAAGGCAGACAGATGTGTGGTTAAGAATATCAGTGGTCCCTCTGCAGTTACTGAAGGGTGAATTTAAGGTTATGGTGTGAAGGAGCAATGCACAGCATTCAGAATGGGGACTGCATGTCCCTGTGTTGGCTAATACATAAACCTCAGGCTACTCATTTGATAAAGTTTCCAAGCTCTTTGAGGAGCTAATTTTGGGGGTGGGGAACTTTTTTTCTTTTACTTTCAGGACCAGAAAGCAAGAGACTGAAACTGCAGACCGTTTGTTCTCTGAAATATCCTGTTCTTCCACAGAGAGTTCCCATAAGAAGAAGGAAAGAAAAGGCTAATGAGGAGGTTAAGAATGCTAGGAGATACACTGGCTCCTCCTTTTTGTCTTCAGAATCTCTGTCTGTGGAGGAAGAGGAATTGTCAGATTCTGATTATAAAAAACCCCAGACGTAGGCCAAAGAGTGGCTGTATTCCCAGTGGAATGCTTTGATTCTGTGCTCAAAAGGAGTGTCTGCTTTAAAAATAGAATGGGAGCGAGAGGAAGTTGAACTTGTTCCCACCAGAAAGCAATTGTCTGCAAGCAACGAGAAGGAAAAATCAGGCTTTTTACACAGAACAGCTGTTGAAATGATGAAATCCAGTTGGAAAAAAGCTTGCCAGAGAGGATCCCTGACTGACTTACGCAAGATCAGCTTGTTGTTCGTTGCCTTCAAAGACAAAGGAAATTTTCCATGCAGGTGCTTTCCCCTTCCTCTTCCTGTGATGCGGATAGACAATATGGAAAGTTTAAGGTAGTAAGTGTTGGCTTTTCTCTTTGTCAGTGCTCACTGCCTGTTTACTCAGCAAAACTAAAAGCACAGCTCCAGCTTGCATACTCTCTAGGACAGAGAATCAACAAGAAAACAGCAGTGGAGAAAATTAACTCACTGGAACCTGTATTTCTGTGAACTGCATGTTTAAACTCTGGAAATAACTTTTATTGTTTTTCAGCTTCAAATTTTACTCCCAAACATTCAATATCAGAGTAATGTAAATAACAGTGCATGTGTAGTGCTACTGAATATTGGTGGTCTTTTCACTGTTTTTAATTCCTGTATTTGCTCATTTACTTAACTTTCATTTTGTAATACAGGGTTAAACAAATTAAAGAGGAAAAGACAGTTTCATGTCCCTTCTAATCTACTACAGTTTTGGCTTGGAAGCACTACTTTCATGTAGCCAATTGGATGTCTCTAGTAGGAAAGCTTTTCAGATATTAAATGTAAAATTCTCCTTTCCAAGTTCTATCCAGGAATACAGTTACATACACAGATAACACTTTCAATTCTTTTCCTAATTTCAACTCCAGACTTACCTGTGCAATAGAGCCACTTTGATCTTTCCCCTTAGACATTTTGTAGCCATCTTATGTACATGTGGCTTTCATGTAAGGTGGACTGGTTTACTTCTTCTTAGTTTTTTCCTCTTTGCCCAGCATTCTTTAATTAGTTAATATTTTTCGAGTACTGAGGTATAGTTTTGAAATTAATAGACTAAGCAATAAAAAGGAAGACGTGTTTCCTTTTTTGCTTTGTTGTCATGATGTCCTTAGCATATGCAATGCCAAACTGTACTGTATGTTCTTGTTGCCATCTTGTTTGCTAAATTAATATCTGTTTTTCAGTGCAGGTCCTGCTTCTGGTCCCAAGTTTCTTCCTGTTTTTTTGACCTAAAAACTCTATTTTTTTTACCGACATGTATGTGCTTCTAATCCAGAGTTTTTTCATAAGTGTGCAATTCTTTCTTTTTAAATCCTTAAACAAGGTACTAAGTAAGGCTAATCTTGATGTTAGGCCATTAGAATTCCCTGTCTTTGGATCTAATGCACTTTATCCTCCAGGTGTTTTGGAGGTACATGTGATGATAAAGCAAAACTAGCATCCTGTTGGCTAGCTATCTAGCAAACAACAGTATATTTACTGAATTGATTGTAATACTGTTTTATTGTCATGAAGCTACTCTTAGTTTGGGGTACAAGGTTAACTGTGTTTTGAGCTACCAAAATATGAGAACATGTTGTGATTCGTAGACTGCTTTTACTTTTCTTTCTTTCCTGCCTTATAAAGGTGTGTGGGGAAAGAGGGTAGACGTGCTCTCACCCTTTTCTGTTACATTCAGGTTTTTCACTGTAAGTTCATAGTACTGATTGTGTTTCTACATACTTTTCTGCTGTTTCCGCTTAAGTTCATGAGAATCTTTACAGAATATTCTGCAAGTCTCCTAGTATTATGAAGTAATAAAGTACTGATGTTGGAAATGTTACATACAGTGACTTTCCTATTTCAAAGTCAGGATTTATTGCTGGAAATGACAGGATGAAAGTAAATATTGTTAATAAAGCAAGGCATGTACAATATTGTGGATTCTTTGTATGTTTTGCTCCCTACTCAATCAGATCAGCTGTATAAAACCTACAAAATAGTAAAATAAATTTTAAATAATCCATTTACAATAAACAATAAAATTGTTAATGTTGTTTATTTCCTCTGAAATCTTAATGCCATAATTTAATCTAGCAGTAATGAAAACAGTTAGATGTGCCCAGTAGTTGTAGCGTGTTGTGCTCTTTGCTTGACAAAGCACCTTACATTGTATTCTACACTTGTCAACAGGAACAAACTGCACCTTTTATTTTTCTTTAACTATACTTCAGAAAGTGTTTCTTCAATTTGCAGTGCCAAGATAGTAACCCCCACAACCCATTGCTTGTTTCTGTCCATACGCTTTTCCCCCAGTTGTTTCAGCACATCTATCTGTGGGACTGAATGAGAGATTTGGGGAAATGATCAGGTGTCAAAATAACACAGTACATTTTTATTTTACTTTTTTTTTTCTCCTCCCAGGTCAGTTCTTAAGTGGTATTTACTGGCACAACAGAGAGATGGCATGAAGGGAGGGGAAAAAAAGGAAAAATACAGTACGAGTTCCATAAAATGTCTTTGAAGTATGATGTAACCTGTATTAAAAATACTTTTATTTTTCAGGAAAACTTCATGGAAGTAATTAGAAACCAGGAATTTCTGTTGTTGCCAGCCACTGAAATTGCAAAGCTTTTAGCAAGTGATGACATGAATATTCCTAATGAAGAAACTATACTGAATGCACTACTTACATGGGTTCGACATGATTTGGAACAGAGAAGGAAGGATCTCAGTAAACTCCTGGCTTACATTAGACTGCCTCTTCTTGCTCCACAAGTAAATTGTTCGGTTCTTCCCCAGTTTATACCATGGTTACAGTGGGCTTAATGTCTACAGCGTTGCGATATTGATAGTGAGAAATCATAAAACTTCAGGATTCTTAATGATTTGGATTCTTAGAGGTGCATATAAGGACTTAGCATGTTGTATAGGCATGATAGCTTGTGTCTTTGTGAACTGCAGCATATTCTGATCCTAACCTGGGATCAGTCAGGACACAAGAAGAGGGGGAGCTGCTAGGAAAAAAACCCACATTTCTGTTGCCTAGAAAAATGCTTATCAGGGTATGTTTTTCATTAGAAGGCATGCCCTTTTTGAATTTCTTCTTTATGGAACTTGCACAGTTTATTTGGATCATTAAATTTCCTTCATATAATTATAGCTATCCTTGAGATTTAGGAAAAAGAATTTGAATAAATTATTTAAAGTGATTTTTCTTCTATTAACTCTTGATAAACCATCTTTGGGTACTTTTTGTTCTTCCCAATCAATACTCTTTCTCCTTCCTGGACATCTACATGGAATGTTGAGAAAGGCTTGGGCTCAGTTTGTTTAAATAGTTCTGAATTACAGTTCTCCTAGTTCTGTAGGAATGACTGCTCTTGTTAGTGTCATGTAGTATTGTACTTGCTATCTGAAAGCACGCATGTAAAGAGAGGTTGTGGAGTCTCCTTCGCTGGAGACATTCAAAACCCGCCTGGATGCGTTCCTGTGTGATGTACTCTAGGTGACCCTGCTCTGGCAGGGGGGTTGCACTAGATGATCCTTCGAGGTCCCTTCCAAGCCTAGAATTCTGTGATTCTGTGATTTATTTTTTTTTAATTATTTTTTTCCCTTTCTTCTCTTGTGCTAGTCTTCCTTGCTGAACCTTCATTAGTAATATTTAACACTTATTATCCAGTCAAAGGATTTTGCTTTACAGTTTTCAGTAGGATTTTTATGGAACCTGGATAAGAAGTAGAATTCATTAACACAACAAAAACTGAGTTCGAATCACTCATACTGATAAATCACATACACAACATTCTGTGTATTACCTCTAATCTGGTATCCTCTTGCTGGATGGTATGATTCACTAGCAAGCATTTTAGTATTAATATTTCCATACTGGTTAGTATATAAGCAATGGCAGGATTTTCTCAGTTGTGGCCTTGACTTTGTAATTCACTATTTCTAGAAACATAGTACAGTGTAAGCTGGTTGGCCTGTAGGAAATCATTCTTTTGTTGAGCATTTAATTAATTGATAACTAAGTAACCACTGCTGTATTCCTTTTACTCAACTGGCTGTAATTGAAACATCTTTAGAAACTGAAAGTATAGAATTTATCCCAGAAATAGGTACTGAAATCAAATGATGTCCACTCAGTAACTGATTAGGAAAATAGAATGAAACAGAAAAGCAATATCATATTTCACTTACTATTTTATCTTGAATTTTTCCTGTCTTCTCCAAATATGTACTTATTTTTCTAATACAATATTTTTCTGTTGCCTTTTTATTTATTGCTTTCTTTAGCAAATTAGTGTTAAAACTGTGATTTTAATATGGCAACAATTAATGCATTGAGTAATTGCTTTGAAGTGCCCAAAACAGTCTTAACATTTTCAGAATCATGTTTTGCTTCATGACTGCATGACATTAGGCAATCTGACAGCAAACATAACATAATGAAAAGGTTTTCAATTTTACGGTTGAAGGATTAAAGCTATTTTAAATAAATGAAATTAGAAAATTTAACAAGTTACTGAAATCAGTGATGTTGCAAGCAGAGATGCAAAGAATATTAGATTCATATACTTCGAAAAAAACTTTAGGAAATACTGTGGAACTGTAGCACTAGAAGAAAAAATTCTCATGAATTGTCAGTTTTATTGGTTGAGGTTTTATGCATCTCTTTGTACATAGCATTCTGTCACCTCTTTGGTTAATGCCAGCAGTGTCCTAAATATTTGTAAGTTTCTTTTTGCTCTTAAAAAGGCCAAAGATTAATATTTGTCAGCTGCTTAAGCTGTAAGTTATCAAGAATTCTATCTCTAATAAATTAATGAAAAAGATGATTAAGCAATTTCTGAGTTACAAGATGGTTCAGCTTCCTTTTAGATAGAAATTCTTTGTTCTTAAGTATCTGCACTATCATCTTTCTCTCCATCAGGTTTCCGATGACTATAATTTCATGCTAACGTGTCATTTATAACTGCTGTTATAAATGCCTTTAGTACAAGGAGCTGTGTAACTAATGAAACTAGGAAAAAACTTGCTTTTGTTTAAGTAAGCCCATTGCAAGTTCTTTGAGGGAAGCATATTTACAGAAAATTGTAGTACAGTAGGTATAGTTTCAAGAGCCTGCAGGTTTTTTGGCTACCAAAACAATCTTAGATTTCATTTCTTTTTAACTGAGATGAAGTTGCTTTCAGAGATTGAGACTCCGTGCTATAAGAACTTCTTTATACATTGGGGGGTTAGAGACTGGAGAAAATGTAGGTTGCATCTTGTTATTGCAGCATTCATATCTGCACACATGCTTGCTGCATGTCTGTCAGAAAAATATAGTGGAGGTCTGAATTGGTCATGCTGTGTTCAAGCCTTGATTTTCATGCATACAACTATGACAATGTTCAGTTTAGGACAGTAGTAATTAATATATATATATTTAACTGTGTGCAGTTTTATAGTATTGCATGCTGACAGTTAAAAGGCGGCTTTTAGCTTACTATTTTATAATCACAAAGTGTCCCTGTGAAGTGACACAAGTGAGTTCAAGAGAAGAAACAATGGCAAGGACTAAAAGAATAAAAATTAAGTTCCCTTTGCTAATGTACATGAGAACAGTTTTATTTGCTATTTTAAATAGAATCAGAACATTAGCCGGTTAGAGAAATACTGCAGAAGTCAGGCTCAGTTTTCTGAAAATTTGCTGGTGAAGAGCTTTGGAAGTTTTTTTTTACTCTTTGTGTATGTTAATTACGTTTTCTGTCATAGTTTCTGTTGATTTGCCTGATACAGAGATGTTCAGGCTTAGCAGTCTATACTGTATCTCTTTGGGAACCATGGATGTCATACTTGCCACTTTGCAGTCCTAAGGCCATGCACACTATATTTTGCACAACTATTTCATACTGAGTCCCTTTAGTACTAATTACTAATTTCACAGCAATTTTGTACCTGTTATTGGTTGGCCGTCAACAGCTCAACAATGACATCTCGTTCTGGTTTGTGGACTTGCATTTCTGATACTGACAAAGTGTACGGATTTTGTAATGGCAGTTGTGAGGCATTTGCCTTTTTCTCATTGTTTTGACAACTTTTCAGGTCCCAGCGGGGCACTTCACTTGCTTTTTTTTCTCTGTTACTCAGGCCATGTCTTGCAGCTCAGAAAAATGCCGACTGTCTAGACTTCTAATAATTACAGTTGGGACAGTCAAACCAATATATCAGTCTGATAAACATGGAGTACAAAAGACACCAGAATCTTTAAACTTAATAACTTTTATTAGTAGTCTTTATTTAGCTTTAATTTTATGTAAATCAGGTTTAAAATTTAAAACTTTCAAAATTTACTTGCATCCTTGATCTTAAAATTTTAACAAAGGCTTATATACTGTGATCTGGGTCACTGTCAGAGTGAGGAATAGAATATATATTAAAATATTCAACCTGTGCCTGAAGCGACTTTTACAGAGCTCTAGACTGGGTGGATTTGGGAGTTAAGAGCATGAGGTTAAAGTGATTCACATACTCAGAGCCTGATTCCATTTCTTTGAACATACCTGTAATGGCACAGAATCCTGAGGAGATTTTAGTTTTTTCCCTGGGATCATTAAGCTTAAATCATCAGTAAACATCAGATGGCCTTCCTTTTTTTTGTACTTACTGGCTTAGCTTAAAATGTAAATGTTTTGTTTGTTAGAAGTTTATCTTTACCCTAGTCTTTTTTATATGACCATTTTGAAAATATATAGATTTTAAATCAAGCAGTGAAAGCCTTTGTTTAATATGTTTTCTTGTAATCTTGTTTTTATTCTTCATGTGGTTTATTCTTCATGTGGTTGCAATACAGATTGTTTAATTTTCTTTTTTTCACAGTTTCTGGCAGATATGGAAAATAATGCACTCTTCAGGGATGACATTGAATGTCAAAAACTCATTATGGAAGCAATGAAGTACCATCTGTTGCCAGAGAGACGACCTATGTTGCAAAGTCCTCGCACCAAACCTAGAAAATCTACAGTGGGCGTGTTGTTTGCAGTTGGAGGAATGGATGCAACAAAAGGTATTTGCTCATATAATGATTAGTTGATAAGCTGCTTTGGTTCTTTTTAAAAAAAATGTTTGATAGATGTTTTTACAATATGATAATGACAGAAAGGGCACAAAGGTCGCTTGCAAATGTATTTAAAAAAATATGCTTTTTGACTACTTGTTAAATAGTTCTGTCAGAGCTAGTTGGACTTCCCTTTTTATAGGCACTTACAGGATGTTTCATGGTAGTTAGAACATTTGTGGCAGAGATAGTATTTTCTTTCACTTGTTTTAAAGTCAGCGCTTTTAGTACTTCATGTCACATAGCTTCAGGTTTTTTTTCTAATATTACAAAACAGTTGATTTCAATATGGAATTGCATTTCACAAAGGTTGTTTTGTATTCCTAACATTTGTATTTCTAAAGGCTTGATTACGCAAAGCAGTTAGAAATCCTGCTTTTTGTTTGAAAAAAACCTGAGAAAGTCCTCATTTGTAATGGTGCAGTTAATTCTTGAGGAAGTAAAAAAATACTGTTTTTATAAATAGGATTAAGAACATGCTGCAGGATGTCACGCTGTCTTGTGGGATCAGAATATTGCTGAAATAAGAACTATCCTAATAATTTGGACCTTTTTTTTAATACAACTTGCGTGTATCGTCATTCAGGAGCTACAAGCATTGAAAAGTACGAACTGCGTACCAACATGTGGACTCCTGTTGCAAACATGAATGGACGAAGACTACAATTTGGAGTTGCAGTCTTAGATGATAAATTGTATGTTGTTGGTGGCAGAGATGGACTGAAAACATTGAATACTGTGGAGTGCTATAACCCTAGAACAAAGACTTGGAGTGTAATGCCACCTATGTCCACTCATCGTCATGGTCTTGGTATGTAGAGTTCTGTAAAGGCTGAATGCATATTTTTAAAAGGCTGTCTGTTTTAGGACTGGTAAAAAAAACATTCAGAAATTAAGTTTAGGGGATGGAAACTTTGTTTTAATGCAAACTGCTTATTGAATGTCTTTTCTTCTTCAGATTATATCCAACATTGGCTACCAAAAGGAAAGTTCTTTTTATTTGTTTTTAAATATTTTGTGGTCCACTCTAGACTGTCATAAGGAAAATGTGATCTTTGTTCCCCTTATCCAGAAGTGATTGTTTTTCATATCTATTTTTTTAGGAGTAGCTGTATTGGAAGGTCCTATGTATGCTGTAGGAGGACATGATGGCTGGAGCTACCTCAATACAGTAGAAAGATGGGATCCACAGGCTCGTCAGTGGAACTTTGTGGCTAGTATGTCAACTCCAAGGAGCACTGTTGGTGTAGCAATATTAAACGGAAAGTATGTGAAGGCAATTTCTGTTCTCTATCTCATTATTTTAATATAATTACAGGACCATTCTAAATGACTATTAATAATTTATCTTGATAGATACTTGGTGATAGCATTAAGAACGAAGTTTCTTCATTCACAGAAGAGATACTGTGTTGGGTCAAGCAAGCTTCCCCACAGCACCACAGTGCCCCTAAGTATTGCTTACAAGACATCATCTCTATAGGCTAATAAGTAGTTACCATCTCCTTAATACGAAAAGGAACAAATGGTTGTTCTCTGTCACTGAGACACCAGAGATTTCTTCTTCCTGTGATAGTTTGAAAAATCAGCTTCCAGAATTACTGTAAAGTCTTGGAGGAGTACTCGTATTGCATCAACTCAAAACAGTAAGCTCTGGCAGAATGAATCTAATCTGGAGTGGTATCTGAAATTTCTACAGTTGTTTTTTAGTGAAAATATTCCTAATTCCTATTACAAAGCATATTCAGACTACTGGGTGATAGCATTTTACATTTCAGTCACAGGAAATGTCTGAAAATGACCTCAAAGAGTTCCCTAATCCGTTTTCCTACGCCAAAGCTGAATCAATTATGTCTAAAGCACTCATAGCCAGAATGATCTTGTTCTTAACCTCCAGTGGTAAAGTCTCCGTATCTTTACTAAGCAGTCTGCATAACTATTAATTCCTCTGTGAAATTATCATTATGTCAAGTCTTAAATACCTTTTGCTGATTTATATTATTACTGTTTATACTGTCCAGAATGAACATGGAAAATGAATATTTTCTTTCGTATTTGCAACAGCCTTTTGTATTTAAAGACACGTCTCCTCAATATTCTGTAATCAGAACTGAAGAACTCCAGCTCCTTCAGTATTTATTTGTAGACTGTGATTTTCAGTGATTTTCATTGTTTTCCTTTGGACTAAGTGTAATTGTTCTATAGCATGCCAAAAGAATCAAGCTATTAGGAAAATGAAGATCAATCAATATCACAGAATTGTAGAATAATTTGGATTGGAAGGGACCTCTGGAGCCATCTGATCCAATGCTAATTCAAAGCAGGACCAACCTTAAAATTGGATCTGGTTTCAAAGTTAAATTGAGGTAGCTCAGATCATATCTGAGTTTTGAGTATCTCCAGGGATGGAGATTCAACAGCCTCTCTGGGAAACCTGTTCCAGCGTTTGACCACCATTGTACTGAATAGTTTTCCGATATCCAGTTGAAATTTCCCATGTTTGAACTTGTCTTATGTTCTTCCTCCTTTCACTGTGCACCTCTGAGAAAGATCTGTCTTCTGTATAACCTCACATTAGGTGGCTGAAGACGCAGTAAGATGCCTCCTTAGCTGTCTCAAGAATTCTTAAGACTGCACAAAGGCAGCTCTCTCGGGCTCTGTTTGTATGTCATGTGTTCTAGCTTCCTCATCATCTTAGTGACCATCAGCTGCACTTGCTACAGTATGGCAAGATCTTTCTTGTGCTGAGAGCCCAAAGCTGGTCACAATATCCAGAAGTGGTCTTATATGTACTGAATAAAGGAGATCAGGTGTCATTACTTCAAGGGCATACTGCTGCCTTACTGTCTGCCAGGAATTCCAAGTCTATTTTTGTTAAGCTGCCTTCTCTCCTGTCAGCTCCCAGCCCTGTACTATTGCATGGGAATATGCCATCCCAGGTACAGGACTTTGTATTTACCTTTGCTGAACTTCATGAGACTGCAGTCAGCCCATTTTTACAGCATGTCTAGGTCCCTGTGAATAGTAACCAAGCCCTCCAGCATATCAGCATCTCCCCTTAATTTAATATTATCACATGCTAAGGCTGATTTCTGTTACATCTTTCAGATAATTAATGAAGATATTGAGCAGTATCAGCCACAGTATCAGCCTGGGAAGAACACAGCTAGTAGCCAGCTTGACTTCATGCTGCTGATAACAGCCCTTTGAGCCCTGTAGTGCTTCCAGTTTTCCACCAGCCTTGTAGTGTGCTTATCCAAACCATATTTTGCCAGGGTGGCTACAGGAGTACTGTGGTAGACAAAGCTAACCTGATTTGCTGAGTAGTGTTGAGGTTGTGGCAGAATATTTACACTCTCTTGATTACAAATTTTCACTTCCTGCATATGTACCATCTGATGCATCTCACTTGAGCTGTTTGAATATTGTAAGATAGCAAGAAGCTTTTCACACTTTTTTTGTCTTTTTTTTGAGGGGGGTGCAGTGGGGAGGTAGGGGAAGGTTACTCTCCTGCTAAATTAGTACAGCTGAAATGCACCTACAAAGGGTCCTGTGAGATCTGGAACAAGTCCAGAATGAGTGGAAATGCTCACTGGATGCAGGAAGGAGGGAAGAACTTGGAACATCCAGCAAGCAAAGTGCCTCAGGCTGCCTTGGAACTGCAGTCTGAGATGCCTAAGTTAGGTCTGAGGCTTCCTATATATTCAGCAGAGGGTCTCAGGTGTGGTGAAAAGCACCAGAATTAGAGCCTTGCATTTTTGTGTTATTATAGAACATTCCATAGACTCTTAATGTAGGCAGCAACACTAGATGCCTATAGCTAAAACCCTAAAAGTGCATGCAGTGTTTCTGCTGAGGGAGCACTAACTACTGCACTTTATTAATATCTATCTGTAACTTAATATATTTCAGATTATTTGCTCAAAATCTTCATATAGAGAAATTAATATATTAATTTCTCCATGTGCAAAATGTGAAATCACTGCATAACTGTGTAAGTGATAAAAACTCTGTCATGTTTGTGGGGGAGGTGAAGTGGGAGGACTTAACTGAAATGCTGCGTTGCATAAAGTGTTGATTTTTAGTGATGAACTTTTAGGAACTGCAACAGGATTTTTCAATACCCTTAAGTACATTTCTTACCTTAAACAAGCTGTGTTATTAAACATGGGAACTTCCATGGAAATGTATTTTTTTTAAAAGAGTATTAAAATTATTACTGAGAACTACTAGGTCAGTCATATTTACCAGATGTTTGTATTTAAGTTTGTTGGTCAGTATATTTACAAAAAAAACCCCAAACAATGGTGTTTCCCAAACTGAGGATATAGAATCATAGAATCACAGAATGGGTTGGGTTGGAAGGGACCTTAAAGATCATCCAGTTTCAACCCCCCTGCCATGGGCAGGGACACCTCCCACCAGACCAGGTTGCTCAAACCCCCACCCACCCTGGCCTGGAACACTTCCAGGGAGGTGGCATCCACAACTTCTCTGGGCACCCTGTGCCAGTGTCTTGCCACCCTCACAGTAAAGAACTTCTTCCTAATATCCAGTCTGAATGTACCTTCCTTTAGTTTGAACCTATTTTCCCTTGTCCTGACACTACATGCCCTTGCAAAAAGTCCCTCTCCAGCTCTGCTGTAGGCCCTCTTCAGGTACTGGAAGGCTGCTGTGAGGTCTCCCTGTAACTTGTAAATTGTTCACACTATCATCATATACAGTATCTAATGTTGATTTGATTATTTAACCATACTATAATGTGCCTTAGGCTATGAAAGGATTTAATGAATGATGTTTTAGGTGATCTCTCGAACTGGACTTTGCTTCTTATTTGCTCATTTTTAGAATGGCTTCTGAGTTCTTGCCTTTCCAAATAACAGAGCTGGCCATTTCTGCTTCTAAACATAGCTTGCTTATAAACACAGTGCATAAACTCTTTATCAGGTTTGATTAGTTTTAAAGATTAATCAGTGATGGAGTGCTCCTAAAACCAATCTTTTCCTTCTAGCCTTTCTAAAAAGTTGAAATCCTTTGTCAATACCCAATACTAGAAACCTTTGTGTTAGAATTGAGCAAACTAGGCCACCTAGTGGATGTGAGGCACTTAACGTTGTGCTGTCATTCACAAACTAAAGCCTAAAAATACTTGAATGCCTAAGATGAGCCAGGGCAGAGTTGTTGCGTGCACAGACCCACTACTGAATTTGTCCCTCTGACCCTGCTAGAAATGGGCCTTTATCTGTCAATTCACATGAGTATCTTTGAAAATATTAGTTATATGCATAGGTTAGAACATAAATGCTGTGTTGTAGCTATTGTTATTATGTGTTGATCATGATAATTGGAAAAGATTGGAGCAAAATCTTGTCTGAGTTTTTGCAACAGAACTTTCTATTGAAAGTTGAAAGTCTCCTTCTAACTTTCCCTTTTTAACAAACTTGAAAATCACTGGAAACTTTGTCTTGTTCAGACAATATTTATTTACCTTTTTTCTTTTTTTTTTTTTTTTTTTACCTTGTAGGCTTTATGCAGTTGGTGGTCGAGATGGAAGTTCTTGTCTTAAGTCAGTAGAATGTTTTGATCCTCATACAAACAAATGGACCCTCTGTGCTCAGATGTCAAAAAGAAGAGGTGGTGTAGGTGTAACCACCTGGAATGGGTTCTTATATGCAATAGGTGGTCACGATGCCCCAGCATCCAACTTAACATCCAGGCTGTCAGACTGCGTAGAAAGGTAATATCCTGATGAAGGTGTATCCTGCTAGTAATTCTAATACTGCTAGTCCATAGAGTGATTTATGGGAAGAGCTGTAAGTAGAAACCCAGTAAAACAGCTGTGTTGTTTTTAGCATGAGCAGAGGAAATTTAGTATAAAAACATACTGTGTAGTCATAATATGATTCAAAATGTTGCCAAGACAGATTTTATAAAGCAAATTCTCCCCAATGCACTTCATCTAGAAAATTATTTTTTTCTAACAATCTCATTGAATAAATGATGATTGATTACTGAGAACATGGAATTGAATGCTTTTAAAAATGGAGCAGAACTTCTTTCACACCAGAAGATTGTATCAGTTCATATTGTAACTTTTAAAGGAGTTAAGAGTCAGTGTCTGTGGATCCTTAGATATCCTATTCTTTCTTGTGTCCCCTGATGACACTGGAAAACTGGCATGTAATTCAATCATTCCAAAGTTGGTATGTCTTTACATAAAGTTATTAATGAATGACTGTATTACAAATTGCAGAAGCGCGTGTGATCCATAAAATAATTTAAAATTACAGTAAATACTTCATAATGCAATGCATTAAGTCTTAGCTGGCATTTCAGATATTTCTGAAATATGCTTTAATTCTCTTCCCCCCCTTCCAAATGGTAAACCTTCTCTTTTTTCCTGTTATCTCCCAACATCCCAACATTTACAGTGATTCTTCATGACCCATCTTCTTCTTTTACTAAATTTCTTTATGCTGGGAGATGTGATTCACCCTCTACCAAATGGGAAAAAAACCCAAAACAAAACAAACCCAAAAGACCAAAACAAATGAAAAAAAAAACCACCACAAAACAGAACTGTAATTTTCAAGCTTTCGGTGTCATGATAGACCCCAGAACCCATACCACTTAACATGGAAATTGCACTAAAAAGACCCCAGAAAAGTTTGCAGATAGGAAGCTACATCTTAGCAAATACCAGGTTTTTAGAGGAATACAGATAATTAGAAGGCCAAGAGAAAGCAATAGGCCCATGTAATTTTATGCATCAATATT
Source organism: Aegotheles bennettii (assembly GCA_013398125.1). Classification (NCBI taxonomy): domain Eukaryota; kingdom Metazoa; phylum Chordata; class Aves; order Caprimulgiformes; family Aegothelidae; genus Aegotheles; species Aegotheles bennettii. Next base: position 177,380 of record VZRW01012407.1, read on the forward strand.
CTCTGAAACAAAGTTACAGAACATATGACTTTAATAAATAGGAATAATTTTGTAATGCATTTTGTCCTTGTTCTTTAAGTGAGAAGAAATTGAGGACCATCAACTTCATGGAAATAGTTCCTGTAAAAGCTGACAAGTTTCATAAAACCACACTAACCTTCTGAGTATTTGTTTACCACTATATTTTGCAACAAAGTCACATTTCCCAGATAACTACATTGGTTTATAAATTAATTACAAGATAACTTACATTGAAAAGTAAATTCACTAATCACCCATGTGCTTCAGGCAGTATTTTCATGTCATGCTTATGCTTGCATCCATTTCCTTAGTACCTTGACTACAGAACTGCAGATAAAATTGCTAAGGCTCATTATATCTATGTTCTTCATGCAAACAAACTAAGACTAGTATCTTCCAAAAACTTGCTTTTAGCAAGCGTGATCTTAGGATGGTCTCTTAGTCAAATAAATATTTTCTTTGTATATTTCTTTAGACCCGTTCAGAGTTCTGTGGTTACATCAGGTCTGCTGTAAGCATCTGTAATCTTAACACTGTCTCTTTCAGTCAGGTTAAAAATATGTTCCTGACACAAGAACAGCATGAACTCTCCTATGTAGTTCTCAGTTTGACTTGTTAAGAATGTTGATATTATTCTAGAATCACATTTAATGTTTTTCATTAAACTGTCTCTTTTTTACTGTGCTGATGCTTCTGATGATACAGAGCTATGATTAAGAAAGTGCTGTAAATTGTCTTAAGGGTTTTGCATTTCCCCAGAATTTTCTCAAACCGTGTTTTTGGTGGGGTTTTCTTGTTTATTTTTTAAATGGTAATCTTCATGGAGAGTAACTCTCTCGTACCACACTCTACTTTAGCAGCCTGTGCTTTGACATGTAGTAGTTATCGCTTAGAGCAAGCACGTGCAGTACTACAGCATAGCAGCAGAATTGTTTCTGAAGTGGTACGTTTAGACATACAATAAGAAATGTAGGAGGAACAGCTGTATGTATATGTATGTATTACTATATGAAGAGCAGCACAAAGTACATATGTAGCTGGTACTGGCTGTGTTACCAGCTGACTAAAGAAACATTTTTAAACAGAGTATATGAGGGGAAAGTACTTTGAAATTAACACCCAGATCTGTGCTGTCCTATTAATACCTGTATTCAACTACCTTGAGAATGTCAATTCCAGTACATTTTTTTCTGTTGAATTTTGGCAACAGCTTTAGAGCATAACACAAATTATCTTACAGGTATGATCCAAAAACAGATATGTGGACTGCTGTGGCCTCTATGAGCATTAGCAGAGATGCAGTGGGAGTATGCCTTCTTGGTGACAAGTTGTATGCTGTTGGAGGATATGATGGTCAAACATACCTTAACACAGTGGAGTCTTATGATCCCCAAACCAATGAATGGACACAGGTATGGTTTCTGATCAGACAGTACACTACTGTTTATCTTGTTATTTCTAGTATGCCTCTTTTTACAAGAATTAAAATATTCCTCTAAGAAGCACTTTCTTACCGGTCTGTTTTAAGTCTCACTTTTTTTTCCTTGCCTACCATCTTGAGATGACTTATCTTGAACAGACTGTTGTTAATTTCTAATAAACTTCTCTTCTTTCTTTGGTAAGTGTGTAGCTATGTTCTTTGACAATTTCAACTACTGTTAATAAAATGTATTGATGTGTTCCCCGAACTGTCACAAAGGGTTCTGTTTACATGACTTCCTATTCTGAAGATAAATGATAAATGTAGATTAGTTTTAGCTCTGATGTGTCTCTCAGCAAGTTTATTAATTTCTTCAAGGTTTTGGTCATCTTTTCATACATATTCTCTTCCTGATGTGAATGCTATGCATGGTGTGTACAACTTTAAGGAAGCCTTTCCCATTTCTATTCACCCAGCTCAAAAAAAAAATAATCTTCAATTCATTATCAGAAACCATTACTGTCAATTCAAAGCTTGGTTATTTTTACTTTTTTATAGCTCTAGGAGTGTGCCTCTCTGTGGGAAGAGCACACACAAGGACATCCTGGGCAGGCTGTCCTTTGGTATCTCCTGCCATTTGAGATACCCTAGAGCACCTACATCCACAGAAGTCTGGCAGATACAGCACAGAATCTATGGGAAACCAAGGACCTTCTGGAGTCCAGTTGCAGGCCAGGATGAATGTCCAAGGTCATCTAAAATAGCATTACACACCAGTATTTAGGCAGCTGAATTCTGACCTCCTGAATATGCTATCCCAGTAATATCCCCAAATAGCTGATTCAAAAAGAGAACTGAACTGCTCTCTGTCATAATCCTTGTAACGCAGAAAACTGAGCTGTCTGTTTCCCCTCACTTCATACTGCTGCAAGATCTTAAAACATTTTAAGTTCTCTAGGAGACTTACCAGAGCAGGAGGGCTTCAGTGGCAGTACTGGTAATGATAACCCATGGCATTATTTGTCCTGCTAAAGAAAAAAAAGTGTACCAGATGAGAGAAACAATGCTTCTCACCATTGAATCTAAATGAATCTTGTTATGTCAGCAGTCTGTCATCACTTCATCCACATACAATTCAAAAGAGGGTAGTGAAATTTTCTCAGCTGAAGTTTGTCAGAGTCACAGACAGCTCAGGGTAAGTCTGTTGTTCTTGGGAAAGAAAAAGAAATAGGCGAGTTGGTACAAACACCCTTTTTTGTCTTCAGGATAATCTCTGTAGCACTTAATGTGCTACTCCCACACACTCCCAGTACTACAAAGTTTAAAAGGGGAAGCCCAGATGAGTGTTAGAAACTACCTTCCTCTTTTCAAGTCCAACAGAATCTCAGCAGAAAAGGGTCTTGCCAGAAGTAACTTCTGTCTACAAAAAAAAAAGAGACTGGGAAATTATTCTGATTTCAAGAATTCTTAACAGGATTTTATCAAATTTTCAAGGTTATATATATATTCTTGGTTTAATACCAAGTAATTGAAGTTATCAATAAAAAATGTTCCATATTATTGGAGTTGGCTACTGCTTTCAAGGTGCTTCACTCTATCATATGAAATGCCTTCACCTTTTCTGTGGGTTTTTATCCAAGTTTTTGATCAATTTGCCATTTTTTTAAGTCATGTTAACACAGTGTGGGTGATATTGCCACTCTGCTGCAGCTGTACAGCTATTATTGTAAGCATTGACTAAACACTGTCAGTTTTAGGTGAAAAAAAGATACTTAAAGCTGACTGCATTATCTCATGGATGTTTTGTTGTTGTTTTCTTTTCTTTCTTTTTTTTTTTTTTTCTTGCTTACAGGTTGCACCATTGTGCTTAGGAAGAGCTGGAGCCTGTGTTGTGACTGTAAAACTGTAAATTATTTTCGCTATGAAGGTGACATTCTCCTTGGTAGACTCAGATGATTTCTTTTTTTCCTCAAGCAAACTACCAGTGCACCAATAAACACAAGGTGCAGGATATCTACCACGGCAAAGTGTTTGGTCTCAAGCTAACATGGACGTGTTGTTCTTATGGACCAATACTATGCACTTTTTAAAAAAATCATCTTTGTTACCCATGCGTTACAAGAATTCTATTTGTAAGAAAATCAGCTGCAACCAGTCAGTTGCCAGCAGAGGACTTCTGTTTAGGAAGTGCTAAGAAATAAGTAAACTCATTAGTGAACACACTATAATATTCAAATGTTGCAAATCCAGGGCTTTGATTCCCAAACATGCAGAGGAACGATGCTATGAATGGATATACTTCCATTAATGTGATTGAGTCCATGTCTGGGTGAAACACGCCATAGGATTGGACCACATCTATTTAATTTGCCTATAATAAATATGTTTGGCTACAGATATTACAGTGACATACAGATATTACCATGCAGGCTGACAAACCAATGCAAACCACCATAAATGGCAGGCGTAATCCCTGCCTTGGAAATGAAGTTGTGTATTTGACAAATCTTTTGCACTTTTATCATCATTCCTAGTTTAGCAAACTTTTTATTTAACCAAAGCCTTATTTCAGATATTGTTGTCTTATGCTAACGGAAATCTGCTATTTAATAATTTCTGCTGGAGATTTTTGACATCCAGTGTACTTTTTGGATTTTCAGAGTTTCTACGTGAGATGCGGAACATCGTACCTTTTCCTCTACTTCGGTTCTCGTATTTACTTTTGCTATATTTAAGGAAAAATCTATAAGCATGAGTTATTGGAAGAATTCTGAAGTGTGATTAAAAGTTAACCAATATTTGCACTTTGGAACTTTTGAAGCATTCCATCACATCTAGCCTAATTACACTTTTACATGAGGCTTTGCACTACTTTACAAAGTATAATTTTGTAAGCTGAAGTGAAACAGTTGTGTCTGTCTGTCTGTCTGTCCAGTGCGGTTACTGCACAGCGTAACGGGCCCGATCCTGCAGGCTGCCGAGCTGCCACCCCACTGCCGCCCGCTCAGCGTCTGCCGGGGGTTCGTGTGCCCCGCGGGGCTGTGCCGGGTGAGTTGTGCTTTGCCTTGCCCGAGCCCTTCGCGGTGCCCGGGGCTGCTGCCGGCGGTCGGGGCGGCAGCGCTGGCTCTGCCGTGTCCCGGCTGTTCCGCTCCGGAGGCA
>VZRW01012407.1:182959-225229 GCA_013398125.1 Aegotheles bennettii
CGGCGCGAAGAGCGCTCGGGCTGAGGCCCCCCCGGCCCCCTCCTGCCCGCCTGGAGCCGCCTGGAGCCGCCCGGAGCCGCCGTCCGGGCTGCCCGGGCGCACCGCGGGGGGGATAACGCGGTGGCAACCTGCGAAATGGGATTGTGGGCTTCATCCTACAGCCGAATCCCAGAGGAATGGGTGCGGTCCGTGTGGCAGGGGAAGGAAGCCCAGCAGCTTTCAGAGTCTCTCTACAGCCGAGCCCCTTCGGGGTCAGAGCTTTTAAGACCCAACAATTCCAGAGAGGACCAAATGGGTGCATATCTTTAAAAGCACTAAGGATGCTTTCTGGTCCCGAGCTTTTCCATGAAATTTAGGGAACTAAAGATTCTGGACTTTGGACACGAAGAGGAGAGTTTCATGCAATCTCTTTACTCCAGTAACTCTGTAAGGGAAAAAACACTAGCTGTGGTGGAGTCACAGCAGTTCTCAATGCAGGCACCCGGCAGCAGAAACTTCAATTTTTCCAGCACAAACCAAAAGATTTTTCTGTGGAATTTTGGTACCTTGGTGCACTAGAATCACTGGAAGTTGTGTTTGAGGTTGGTGGGTTTTTCCCCTCACAGTTGCTAACATGTTACAAAGTTGTTTATTGTTATCTGCTTATGATTCAAAGATGTGTCATTTCCCACTGTTTTTTTCTCTCTCCTAGCAAGTATTCAGTGTGTTAGAAAAAGCCTGGTCTGATGCCCGTGTGCAGTTTGCTTGGCAGAAAACATTGGGAAATTTCCTCGCTGTAACAGGGTGAGCTTTAGCATGTTTATAGCATTTGTCCACAGAAATCACTGATGAAGAAAGGGAATTATTTTATATGTTACTCTTTTTTAGAGGTGATCGTGCTGTGAAAATTTTTGATCGTCACGGTCAGAAGAGAAATGAAATCAACTTACCAGGGTAGGTACTTAATTTTGCTTATGTCACTAGTGTAGTGTATACATGGGCATTTTTACTTCAGATTGAGACTGTACTTCTGAAGCAAATCTCACCCCTCCTGCTTATCACGCTTTGGTTCACTTCAGACAGTGGTGTTGGTGTGTATGGACTGGATTCCTTTCAGATTAATTTTAAAAAGTGGAGTTCTTTGGAAGGTGTGGTCCAACTGCTAAAAGGCAATCGGTCCATAGGAACAGACTAGGTATGGCCAGGGGAAACCTCCCTGGGTGCAAACAATGTGACATCAGGTCATTGTACCATTTTGCTCAATAAATCTACTTTTATTGGGCACTGTTAGCTCCTGATGTAGCAGTAGTTTCATTTATGTACTCCTTTTTAGTATTTTACCTGCTCTTAGCTTAAGTATTCATGCAAATTCCTGATTTTTAATTTTAATTTCATAGAATCATAGAATGGTTTGGGTTGGGAGGGACCTTAAAGACCATTCAGTTCCACGCCCCCTGCCATGGGCAGGGACACCTCCCACTAGACCACGTTGCTCAAGGCCCCATCCAACCTTGAATGCCGCCAGGGAGGGGGCAGCCACAACTTCTCTGGGCAGCCTGTGCCAGTGTCTCACCACCCTCACAGGGAAGAATTTCTTATAAATATCCAATCTAAATCTACCCTATCTCAGCTTAAAACTATTACCCTTTGTCCTATCACTCCATGCCCTTGTAAAATTCCCTCTCCAGCTTTCCTGTAGGCCCCCTTCAGGTACTGGAAGGCTGCTCTAAGGTATCCCCAGAGCCTTCTCTTCTGCAGGCTGAACAACTCCAACTCTCTCAGCCTGTTCTCATAGGAGCGGTGCTCCAGCCCTCTGATCATCTTTGTGGCCCTCCCCTGGACTTACTCCAACAGCTCCATGTTCTTCTTATGTTGGGAGCCCCAGAGCTGGACACAGTTCTCCAGGTGGGGTCTCACCAGAGCAGAGTAGAGGTGAAGAATCACCTCCCTCCACCTGGTCATGCTTCTTTTGATGCAGCCCAGGACACTGTTGGCTTTCCAGCCTGCAGGAGCACATTGGCGGCTCATGTTGAGCTTTTCATCAATCAATACCACCAAGTCCTTCTCAGAGCTGTTCTCCATCCATTCTCCACCCAGCCTGTATTTGTGCTTGGGATTGCTCCAACCCATGCACTCGGCCTTGTTGAACTTCATTTCTGATTAAAGTGAAGCTCTTAGTTAAGGCAAAACCCCCGCTAAGGCTTTAAGTCTGAAGCCTCTGATCTAGAAGTCTAACTTTCATTTGCAGAATGAAACCCCCAAGAACTCTCTAGAAATCCAGTTTTTGCGGTTCATGGTAGTTACCACCTTGCACCAAATCAGGAGATGCAATTCTCGTTGTCTTTACCAGACCTGCTTGTATCTTATTGACCACTGCATCTTGCTGTCTGTCTTGTTTCAAACTCCTGTTCTGGTTAGGTGCCATTCATAATGCGGGCTGCCTGTGTCAGTGTCTTTCCTCAGTCATATCCATGGGGCAGCACATTCTGTGCTGTGCTTTGCACAATATATGGTAAAAGCTCATTCTTTCCAGCAAGCTGCCAAAATGAGGAGAGCTGTGGAATCAGTGGTGAGCTCTGAGAAGAGCTTCTGTTGGACTCGGGACTCTCTGCTGTGTGTTGGTTGGTGAGGGTGGTGTGAAGGGAAGTCTACCTTACTGGTGGACAATGGTAGCACTGCCTTGATGGACAGGGAAATGTTTAACTTCTAAACCAGTTTTAAAATGTGTACACATGGCAAGGCAAAGAGGAGAAAAAAACTTGCATAATGACCACGTATCCTAAAGGCTTGTCGACATAATTAACATCTGCTTATGGTAGTTTGAATAGTACTGACTTTTGGAGGCCCACCAGTGAGTCTTCGGCCTAGGTAAGGTAGTTCTTCTTAATTCTTATTTCCAACCTTTTGCTGTGATTGAACAATGGATTCTCTCTAATCATTACTATTAGAATAAATTTCAGTTTTTGTGATAATACAGTTTAAACAGAAACAAGGGTGCTTATATGGAGGTTCTCCCCCTCAGACCAAACTTTGCTCCTCTATGTGTTGGTTAACTGTTAACCAACTGCACTTGTTAACTGCTAGACCTCTCCTTGTGCAATATCTGAAGAGGAGGTCAAATATTCTCTGCTATAATAGTTAATGTTATAAGCATTTTATTACTGTTCTGTTGATAAAATTTGTTTTGTTTACTACTTATCCATCTGCATTTTTCCCTGTTTTTTTCTTTTTGTCCTTGTTATTCCTGCTCTTGATGTTCTGGTTGACTGTTAAGTATTCATGGGTGTGTTTTGGGAATAGACCATACTTATTCTCTAGGATAAACTGCTAAGGTTTTAAAAAGAAAGATAGGAGGAACTGGAACTGAAGGCTCACTGAATTAGTTTACAGCAGTGTATGTTTCAGTAGGGCACTTGAAGTTGCTAGCATTTAGGAATTTTCATTTGAGTGGTAACGAGAGTGAAATTTTTCATAGCGATACCTTTTTAACCTGAAGCTATCAACTTATTGATCTAGAAAGAAAACAGTGGTGTCCAATGGCATAGTGTCTTAGACTACAGTGTATGGTGCTTTAAATATGTGTTATAAACAACACTCTCTCTGATTCACTGGAGCCTTGTGGGCGAGTCTGCTGTCCTCTTCATTCCAGGAACTATTTGCAAGTAGAAGTTTTACCTGCTTCGGCATAGGTTTTTTGTCCAAGTTTGTTATGCATGTTGAACTGTGGGAAAAAGAATCCCAGCACTGAATAGCCTCTAACAAAACAGAACCTTAGAGAGGATATTCCCTGTCTCTTGAAAATCAAGGTGGCAGTATTTCAAGCACTAGAACGTAGGTAGCAGTCTCTTCTTATGACCCTGCTTTCAGCCTCTGTCATTTCGATGAGATTTGAATAAGGGCGTGGTTGCTATAAAAGTCCATTTTACAGGGAAATCTGCGATCTGCCAGGTGTTTGCTTGGGAGGGAAAAGGAAGGACAGGGTCTTCAACTGAATAATTCTGGCTGTTTCTGTACACTTGTGAACATATTTTGACATTAGTGAGAGTCATCTTTTTTGTTTCTTCAGTAACTGTGTTGCTATGGACTGGGATAAGGATGGAGACACTTTAGCAATAATCACAGACAAATCCAGTGCCATATTTCTGTGGGATGCAAACACAAATAAAACAAGCCAAGTAGACAGTGGCATGAGGTAAGAATTTTTATTTTTTTTTGAAGTGTGCATTTGACTTGGACCACTGTGGCTTCTTGATGTGAAGGATGATACTGCAAAGATCATTGTTTTATTGGAGTCATCATAGCACACATACTGTTAAACTAAAATGCTGCAGTTTGTCGCTAAGTTCTTTCTGGTATGATTTGATGGTTTTGAAGTCTTTGTTGTGGGCAGAGGTTTTGGGGTGGTGCAGGGATTTTTTCCCTTTAGATTTATAAGGGACTAAAATGCGATTCTCAAAGCAGACTGGTTTAGGATGGGGGGAGATATCTAAGGTGATCCTGCTCAAAAGGTTCAAATCCCCACTTTTCTGAATTTGGCCACAGATTTAAAACTCTCCTGGGTCCCACATAACAATCAAGCTTTGGATTAACAATCAAGCTTTGGATTAACAAATAGGCTTGGATTAACAAATAGGCTTGGATTAACAATTAAACTTTTAGCTTCTTTTAATCTATTCCACTAAACTATTGCATGGTACATAAACATTCTGTCTGTAGGAGAATAGAGATGAATCTGTCCCATGTTTATTAGTGCAATCAAGTGAGCAGAGAAACAACTAATTTTGGATAATACTGCTATTCTATTTACTTGAGTTGAGACAAACACTCCTGTCATTTCTGAATTTCCTTCGTTCATGTTTTTGTGGGGTTTTTTGGTGTTGGTTCGTGGGGGTTTTTTTGAATAGTCAAAGATACTAAAATTAGAGTGTTTTATCCATTAAGTCCAAAAAACTCAATTCAGCTGGAAAAATTGGGGACCAAGGTAATGTTGGTTTCTATGAGGGTGGCTTTTTTCCAGATTTATGTTGAAAATTCCATGTCTGGAATATGGAAATATTCCGTATTTCCTTTAGCATGTACACTTGTGCTTTTTAAAATTCATTTGGAGTATCGCTTATTTGTTTGTGGGATATTTGTTTATGTTACAGCCTAATATCCTATCTGTGTGTTGAAACAGAATTTAAACTGTACTGAAACAAAAAATAACTTCTACACAAGTAATTCCATTCCTGAAAAATTAAAAGAATTGCCACTTTGCACAAAATACACAGTGACTTAACCTATGCATAATTTCGTGAAGTTATGTTTTGAATATTGTTTGTCATTAGAATGTTGTCACATGTTAGAAAACAGTTTCAAAACAAGCAAATGACTGGACATACAAGTGAGATATTTAAAGTGATTACTTCTTCTATTGTCTATTTAATTATATGTAGCATTATATAGGCATCTTGTTTAGGTATTTGTGGATTACTGGGTTATTTTTTAGTCATTGCATTTTTGTTATTTATTAGTTATTAAATATTATCAACAATATGCCTTTTTAGCACATATGTTATTATTACTGTTTATAAGCTTCTTTTCTGGTGGAATACATCAACTTTTGACATTAATTTTATTTTATTTTTTTTTTAAAGTCTACCCAAGTAGGGGTTTGGGGTTTTTTGCTATGTCAGTTTTAAACTATAGCTATTTATATAATCAAAGCAATTTATGAAGATGTATATACACATTATACTGTGTGAAGGAATAGACCATATTGGACCTGAAGGAATAGACCATATTGGACCTCCTTTTCATGTGTGAACAAATATTTTTGAGGGAAGAGTAACTTGCCAGCAAACACAAAAAGAGCGTAGATGGTACTTATCAGAGTGGAGTATGCAGTTACTGCAGTTCCTTTATGATCTTTCTTTCTAATATCTGAGATAAATTGCTTACTGGAGGCAGTCTTGCTAGGAGAGTATATATTAATTTAAGTGCCTAATCCTTCTTTTGTCACAGTGTTATTGCTTAAGCAGAATGAGCACTAAGACATATAAATGATGTGATAATCAGGCTTTTCTCATATCCTCCTCTTTTTGGAATTAGAACAGCACAAACAAAATGCCTCGCATGCAAACCAAATATATATTGGAGGTCACTTCTTGTGTCATTTAATATCTGAAAGCTGTTTCAAATAGCTATTGCATGCTTACAGTAAAAATTAAAAAGATGAGAGAGGCATTGATGGAAATAATGGCACTAATTATAAAACTGATTAATGTTTTACTTAAGAGGCTTTTTTTAAAAAAATGTGATGTATAGTATGTATCTGTGTACCCTTAAATATACACCAAAATAGGCCTTGCTGTATCTGAAACTCCAAGTTAAAATGGTTCTTCCTAACTTTCTTATTACATTGACTAGAACTAGACCTATTCATTTGGAGTTGGCTGAATTCATAGGATTATTAAGTACAAAAAAGCAATGCAGAAAGTCACTGGAAAATTTCATGTACCTTGATGTTATCTTTGAGTGTTTTTTAAAGCTGCATATTTGGCCAAATTACCCATGATTCCATCAGACTACTGATGCTTGCAGGCACATTTCCGTTTGTACAAGTCTTACTACATTACCTCATCCAACTTTTTATTACTCTCACTATTTCATGCACACCTAAATAATTCTGATACTTGTTGTAGAAGAACACTTGCTTAACGTAAAAATTCTGCCTGGTCTGTGTGCTTTTATCAAACTTCAAAACAAATATGCAAAATGTTTTTTATGTGTAAGCACACAAAAGGAATCTCTGCTATATATTTGAGCAACCTGGTCTGGTGGAAGATGTCCCTGCTCATACAGGGGGGTTGGAACTAGGTGATCTTTAAGGTCCCTTCCAACCCAAACCATTCTATGATTCTATACAAAGTAAAATTTTTCTTTATTTTAGGGATGCAATGTCTTTCTTGTTATGGTCTCGAGCTGGAACTTTACTTGCTGTTGGAACAACAAAGGGAAACTTACTTATATATAACCGTCAGACTTCTCGCAAGATTCCTGTTCTTGGTATGCATCGGTTTGAAACTAAGCTTGCACATGTGAAAGTGGAGTTTTGCTGATAAACTTAGATTCCTTTTTAGTTCTGTATATGAACTTGCAAGTAAAAAATGTGCTTGTGCTCAACTTGCACCTTCTGTTTTGTTGTACTTACCAGAGTGTTTTTATAGTATAGTAAGTTAAAATATGTATACACATACCTGATACTGCCTCACGGGAAACTTGTGTTATCTTTCTTGCAAAGGATTTGTGTGGTTGTTCTTGTTGCTAAGTTACTTTTTCTTACCTGCTTAGAGTACCTCTGGGCAGAAAGGTTAAGGATATAGCACAGTCTCCAGAAATTTGGTGCAAAGAAATGGAAGAACAGGGGCTGTGCAAGTTCCTATAAGGTCAAAAGACTTCCATCAGGGAGAAGACGACTTTTAAAAAAAAAAAAAGACTCTTGAATTTGGAGTTGATCTGCTAAGTTGTTTCACATTCTGACGATTTGTGATAGAGTGGCCGAATAGAGCATATTTCCATCCCAGATTTTTTTTTTTTGTGGTTGCATTCATTTGTGTTGTATAGGTTTCTTTCTTTTTCAGGTAAGCACACTAAGCGGATTACTTGTGGTTGTTGGAGTACTGAAAACCTTCTGGCTTTAGGCGGTGAAGACAAAATGATTACTATAAGCAATCAGGAAGGGGATACTATAAGACAGGTAGTATTTATACCCCCCATTTGAATTTAAGGCATCTGTTACTACTCCTGGTTCCTGAGAAAGCTGGGACCTATGGGAGCTTGTGCCTTCTCAGTCCCCCTGCTTTCAAGGACAAGGAGCCTTTGGGAAACCTCATGTAGGATGAGGGCATATCTAAACATCTGAACCTCTGTGTTATGCATCATGATTTCTGATATTAGAGTCTCTGCAATTCTGCTGTGGTCCTGTCTAAACATGCTTCTCTCATCCTTGATCCTGATCTATACTGTTACAAGAGGATCCTGTGAATGCAGTCTTAGGTTGACTTCTCCAGTAGCAGCACAGGACAGCTCTCACATGACTGTTCATAAGGTCTTTAGGAAGTACTTTTAGTGTTGGTTTTGCTTTAGATTGGTTAAACAAAGATCACGCCTCTGATGTGCAAGGATTACTCCTAGGCTGGACCTCCCTTGCCATGTTGAGAGGCTGATTCCAGTGCTTCCTTCAGGTACACTCAGATTCTCTAATCAGGCATTCTGTTTACATACATCACAGTCCTACTGAGCAATGACAGTTGCTGCATAATGTGCAAATGGATATAATTCACTTTTTTTAACTTAAATGAGCAGTGTTTCACTCAAGGTGTTCAAAGAACAAATATTTCATAGTTTATTTCATATGCTTCCATCTTTATGCCTGAAGATCCCAGTTGGAGATGAATAACCTTATACATTTACTGTGCATTAAACTAGCTGGCTTAGGTAGTAGAAGCAGTGTAGTTGAGACAGCAGAGACCTAAGCAAGACTTGCTTATGAGGTTTTGTAATCTCATATTGGGTACAAAAGCAGCTGGAGTGCTATCACTACCTAAACCAGGTCAGGTAAAATACATTGTAAATATTTCGCCTGTATGCCTTATTCTTGGTCTTCTTTCTTTGAATTTGCATTGGAGTGACCTTGTTTGTACTTCTTCAGTTAGTACTGCCTGTATAATACCATCTTGCAAGTCTTCTTCCTCATCTGGATCTTCCCATCTCTATTTGGATTTGCATTTCCAACTGATCCCTAGATATTTTTTCAGTATATTCCATGGTAACACATCATTAAGATCCAAACTGAAGTCATGTTTTCTCCAACTATTTTCTTAGTTTTGGTACTACATGCAATAATGACTCTCTCCCTCTCTCTGTCTCTCTGCCTATCCTTAACAGTAAAATGTACAGGGCAGGAATAATGCAATTGTTTATCATCAGTATTTGTTACATTAACTGTCGCTTCTCAATCTGAACTTGTTTCTTGCAGACCTCAGTAAGCTCAGAGCCCAGTGATATGCAGTTCTCCGTTATGAAGACTGATGAAAGAACATCAACGAGGGAAAGCACAGTAAGAAGTCAATACAAAATACTGCAAAAAGTGTTAATGTGATGTTTCAGGGTTTCTGCTGCCAACCAGAATGGGCCAGGAAGCAGTTTGTTACTCCTTGACTTAAAATTGGTGTTGAAGATTTTTTTTTCTTTCCCAAAGGTTTCCTTTAAAGTAAAGCCATACCCCTTTGTTCATTAAGAATGTGTTCATGAGAAGTGCAGTGGTTAGCAACATGACAGATAACAGAGCAGTTTTACAGTGGTAGGTAACTTAATCGATGGAGGTGTGTGCCCGGACTTAAAGAAATACATCCCATAAAAATATAAAACAGTATATGCAGTGTGGCAGGTGGAAATGGAGAAGGGTTGTCAACATTGCCAAGATGCTGCCTTTCAGAGGGCAGAATTTCAGCTGTCAGTTTTAGGAACAGATCACTGCTTTCTGGGTTTTCATCTTATGCAGACCTCGGCATCAATGAGACTAAAAGTCCCGGTGTCAGTCTTCTGGGATGAGCATTATCCTGTCTCTGTCTAAACGGCTACAGTTCTATTGTCTTCATTGTCTTTCTTGAATGAATCAAAGTCCATCAGATCAGTCTATGGTTAAGTACAGAAAAATGAGGTAATTATAACTATTAGCAGAACATATTAAATGGTCAGCAATGAAATACCAAGACAAGATGTAGAAAATCCATGGATAGAAAGGTGATGCTGTGTTAGAATTTGTCCAGGTCTATACACTTACACAACATAATTAAATTCTTACAGTCAAATTTAATCTATTTAGTATAAATGTCAAGAAAAATTTTTTCCCTATGTTTATGCTGACAAGAATCTGTAGGAGTTCTTTGCCTCTCTGCATGGAATGAAATGTTTTCTCATTCCTAGGGAAATTTAATTAACAGATATTTTGAAGATTCAGCAACTGAGGACTTCCAAGCTGTTACTTGTGATATCAGAAAAAAAACCAAAAACCAATAACCTACAAGCTGGATCAAAATAAGTGGTACTAGAGTTAACATCTTGCTCTGCAACACAAAATAATTCCTGTAATTTCTTAGAAGAGTTTAAGAATTAGTATTTCTTAAATACTTGATCATTAAGCTTCAGTGAAATTATAGACAAACTCTTTTAAAATGCAGAAAACATACTTTTTATATTTGGGGTAACGTTAGGAAGTTTAGGTCGGAATTTGAGAAAATACCAGCTTTGTATTTTGTTATTCCAGCTCTTACTTTAGGAATATACAAGTGTCTCCTTTTTAGACAAGGAGAGCTGGAACAGAAGGTAATGTGAAGTAAACTTATAGATAGCCCTTCAAAGTACCTTTGTCAAAGAATAAGGTGAAACAAGCTCCCTCTCTTCCCCTGTGAAGTCAAACATCTCTATGGGATTCATCAAATGAAATGCACTCACCTAGGCTGATACCAAACTGTAAATATTGCATATTTAATACACACTGCACAGGCGGGGTTTTTTTGGAATTGTCTTTCTGTCTTTGAAATCTCAAAAAGTTACTTGAGATAGCAGTGTTGTGATAGTCTTCCCCTCAACTTCCCAGATAAACATCTTGTGGATCAAAAAACACATCATAGTTCAAGTGAGAGCAGTCCAACAGGATAACTCCGTGTGACCTGCTGCCTTTTCCTCTGAGGAAATGGAGCTGACTTAATGTTTCTGTAGGGAAAAGTGTTGAATTTGAGACGTGAGTTCTACTGGGCTTGCATTTAGATCTGTGAACCACTGCCTCACAAGGGGGCTATCCTGAAAATCTCTTCCACTGTTGATAAACATTCAAAATTCAATCAGTGGGATTCTTAAGGATTATTGAAAGTCCTAAATCTCATCTTTTAGTGAAGATGTAGGGCCTTATTTTAAAGTGATGCCATTCTTATAAAGTTAATTTTTCTTTTTATTCATTGGCAGGTAAGTGTAGTGGTCGGCAAGAAGACTCTCTTTCTTTTTAATTTGAATGATCCTGATAACCCGATTGATCTGAAATTTCAGCAGCCTTATGGCAGTATTGTAACCTACAGATGGTGAGCAGAACTTTCATAATAAAGCATTCTAGTATTAACAAGCTGAAGATTTTCCCAGTAGTTCTGATAAATGTTGGAAATTAAATGGTATATCCCTTGCTTACACTGGATTGTTATTGGACGTATTGTACCCTTTTAAATAATTCTTTTCCAAACACTGAGAAGTCTACGTTTTGTAATTGTTTTACATGACAATTCAATGGTTATAAAAGCAGTATTTTCAAATATTAGTGCTGTTGGTATGCTCAGCTTTAGAACACTAGTACTGTTGCTGTCCTAACAGTAGATTAAACTGACAGTTTTACAGGTTGTTTTCTTTTTGGATGAGTAACTGATGAAGAGCTTATGAAGTTGTGCAAAGTTCTTGTAGCCTCCCTGCTATGTAATCCAATTGATAATGTTCCTTTGAAGAAATCCCAAGCTAGACATTTCAACTCTGTACCCAAAAAGTAGCTGTACTATTTCTGTATCCTTGAATCATGACACAGTGTCTTTTAATGCCTGTTCAGTCAATGTGGAACTGACAGTTGTCCCTTTACACTACAGCTGTGTAAGAACACCTGTAGCTATGTGCTGCTTAGTTTATGGCCACATGTCTAACAATGCATACGCAGGCTGTTTCCCTTGCAATGATTTTTTTGCAACTAAGCTGATGAGACATTGTTTGAATTCATCCTTACACGCTGTAACTGTTTCTGCCTTAACCTCATTATTTCTACTTGACACTATGAAAAGTAAACTGACTCTGTGTTCACAAATACAGATTGTAGCTTTGGTACTTCCACTGTATTTGCAGTAGTATGCCTTAAGGGTACAGTGACTGGCCACGTTATTTTTATCATAGCTTTGATGGGACCAAATCAGCCAGGACACTGAAATGGAAGTTTTTATCTTCTGGCATGCCTATGCTAATAAAGATACCAGAGATCTTTCTCCTGGCATCTCTGTCATGTATGCAGCTTGCTGAAAGTGAAATGGCGTTACAGATTGTAGAATAGACATACGGGAATAAAGACAACTTATGAGTGAACTCTGGGCACAAACATGGTTTTGTCCTTTGAGAATCTTGGGTTGTTTTTCCCTTAATCTGTTTTATACTATATTGTTCTACATTATATACATAAATTCCCATCATTTGTTTATTTTTCCTGTTAGAGAGGCATTGACCAGTTACCCCAGTAGTCTGAAAGAAAATGCATTTTGCATGTTGCTTAATTAGATCTCTTTTCTTAATTGTTGTTTTTTTGTCACAGGTATGGTGATGGCTACATTATGATTGGTTTCTCACGAGGGTGTTTTGTAGTCATTTCTACACACATTCGTGAGATAGGTCAAGAAATCTTTCAAGCTCATAATCATAAGGATAATCTAAGCAGCATTGCTATATCACAGTCGTTAAACAAAGCTGCATCATGTGGAGACAATTGGTAAGTGCTATTTTTATATGTAAAGAATGGAACTCCTCTCACATAACTGTACTGTTGGACATTAAAGCTAGGCTCCCTAAGGCTTCAAGGCTCCTAAAGAAGTCAGTGCAGAGAAGGTGAGATGAATTGCTCTGTGGAACTGCCTCTCCGCCTAAAGTTAGGAGAAGCTAATTTTGACCAAAATCTCAGCAATTGTAATTAACTTTGTTTTAATTAAGTGTAAACAAACAAAAAAAATTAATCAAACTTTTGTATATTTAGTATTTTTTGCTTCATCAGGCTGTCTTGTTTGGGTTGGGGTTCTTCCAGTTTATGATGGCTGAGATTTATATTAGTGAGAATGACTGTTTATTTTTGTTCTAGCATTAAAATCCATGATCTGTCAGACCTGAGAGAAATGTATGCCATAATAAACTTGGATGATGAAACCAAAGGTATGTTAACAGTCTCCACGAGGACAGAATTTTTTACAAATTTAGTAAAACAGAATTTTGATGGTGACTCTGACATCTTCACGTGAGTGAAAGTACTATTCTTGGAAAAACTGGGTATAGAATTTATCATAAATTCTTTCCCAGCTTATATATATTAGCAAAATGGGAACACATTTTATTTTGTCTGTCCAAAGTATAGAGAAGTACAGCTCTCGGAATATTTGATCAGTTAGTGTTTTGGTTTTTTGAATCTGTAATACAGTATATTCAGATTACTAAAATACTTAACTGGTAAAATTAAATTACTTAACTGGTTTCTGCTTCTTTCATGTTTCTTTTGGTGGGGTTTTTTGTGCTTTATTATTTTTGTGTATTATTTTTGTGCTTATTTATTATTTTTTCTTTTTTCAAAAACTTGTGAATATTTTAGGTGTAGATCAGCTGGCTTGGACAGATGATGGACAGTTGTTGGCAGTGTCTACACGAAGAGGATCTGTCCATATTTTCTTGACAAAGCTTCCAATCCTTGGAGATGCTTGCAGTACACGGATTGCGTGCCTCACTTCTCTTCTTGAAGTTACTGTAGCAAATCATGTGGAGAGAGTATGATAAGCTCTTCCCTTTAAACTTCATTTAGATATAAGTAAAGTAAGTATTAATAGTGGATGAAAATTGTTTTATTTTGCTTTGTTTTCTTACAGGAGCTGCCAGTCACAGTCTCTGTTGAAGTAGAGCCCAGTTTTGTCGCTGTTGGTGTTTATCATCTGGCTGTAGGAATGAACAACCGGGCTTGGTTTTATGCACTTGGAGAGAATAGTAAGCATAAATTCACATCTCTTACAACTACTGCATCATTGTGTCTTATTTTGTGGATTCGATACTGTGTTTAGCAGTTCTGGACATTCCACATTGTACAAGAACAACAACTTGAACTGCCATAGGATAGGACCAGAAGATAATCTTCACAAACTGCAGCAGTTATGACAAGCCATTGTAAATAATAGAAATAAAACTTTGGGTTTGAGATGTTGGTAATGAAATGTAGAATGTTTCTTTTTTGTTTTTTTTCAGATCATGTTGTTAACCAATGAAGGACTTTTAGGTTTTTGAGACATTATTTGACCATGTCTTTAAATACTAAGTTTGGCTATATGACCAGAGGGTTTGAATTCTCAGTTTGGTAGATGTTTGTGTTTTCTGCGTGGGGTAAGGTGGAATTAGTTAAGCTATGTCCGATTTTAGACTAAGCTATGTCCGATTTAGATTTAAAGCTTTTGTGTGTCTCTAGGCAGCACCTTTTTTGATTAATAATAAATCAACTGAAACTGTAAGAATACTAGTCAGAGTTGCTTAGGAAGAGTTTTTCTTGTACTTTCTAACCAGTTCTCTTACTGCTAAGAAATCCCTTTACACATGACTTGTCTCCTCTCTGATTAGTTATGAGTTTTTCACATCTGGTTACTCAGCTGCAAATTTAGATGACGGTAAGTGAAGACCTGTACAAAATCGAAATATTTTTACCTTTTCTTTTCTGTTTGAATTCTTTAGATGTAAAAAAGCTTAAAGATGTGGAGTACCTGGGGACAGTAGCAAGTATGCACCTAAATTCCGATTATGCTGCTGCTCTCTTTGAGGGTAAAGTCCAGTTGCACATGGTAAGAGCTTTGGCAGTTTGGAGTGCTGAACTAATGACTTGATCTAAGCTGAACAAGTTAATGTAATTTTAAAAATGAGGGAAAACGGAATGATCTTAAGTTTATGGAGATAAAAATTTAAAATTCTTTAGAAATTTTTTACTGGCTAATTAGGATATAAAGTTGAGTTCCTGTAGATTTCAGAAATACAACCTAGTCTGGAACAGGTGAGGAAAAAGTGTTTTCTTGTGAACTGTTTAACAAGTTTTATTTTAAAAGTCTCTGTAGGAATGTGACAGAAGCAGATGCTGGGTTTTTAGGGGATGCACATGCCAGTTTGTTTTCATCTCATTTCCTTACAGTTTGATACAGGCAAAACTATGATACCTCAACAGTGAAGTTTTTCAGTTCATTCTATTCTTTATATTTAGATAGAAAGTGAAGGTTTGGATGCTGAGGAAGAAAGAGAAACTCGACTCTTCCCAGCAGATGATGATAAATACCGAATTTTGTGCCATGCTTTAACTAGTGACTTCCTCATATACGGTACAGATGTAAGTATTGCTTCTGTTTTTAAAGATATATTTAGATGGAATATATTTCTGGCTGAATTATTTGGATTATTACTCATACTTTTAGCAAAAAAACTGTGTTTCTGGGAAGTTTACAGTGGATTATTTACTATGCAAGAAATTTATGCAAATACAGTCAAAATTGCATCTACCTGCCTTTACTGTTGCATTTGTAGGAGGTGCATTGGCAGGAAGGTTAAGTTCTGCTTTTACTAGTGCTTGTGGCAAACCATTGATTTTAATAGCAGAATTTAATTCTGCTGCATTAGTGAGAGGGTTGGCAATCAAACTGTATCCAGATATAAGAAAAAGCAGCAGACTTGCCTTGCAAATTTGTCGATTTAGGTGATGATGTGAGAGATATGGACAAAAAGGTACTGAGGTAAACAAGCACAAATGGAAGTCTTGGCCCGAAGAGGTTTTGGGTTTTTTAGGTGTTTCAAAGATAGGAATTAGGAGGGCACTAAAGAAGGATGTGAACATGCTTATGGATTTTTCCAGAGGTTTTCCTATGCACAAAGGGTAGTTTCTTTCCTTTTAGTATTTTCTATCACTGGGAATACAGGACACATTTGGCATTGTAGTATTGTGCTTTTTGAGATACAGACTGTTGGATTGACCTTTCAGAGGAAAGGCAGAATCAGCATCTTTGGCGTTATCACTGGTTTAATAATTTGAATGGTTTTGCAGCAGTTGAGGGCTTTCCCACCTCCTCAGTACCTAAACTGGTACTGATAAATTCGAAGTACTAAATTTGTAACTGATCAATTTGATGTGTGCAAATTTTACAATTGACTTCAAAAGCTGCCTTTTACTTTCACCGTTCTTCTTTATATGACACTGATTGAAATATAATCACAGATCAGTGTGATTGCTTTTCTCCCCTGAATTAGGTACATCTGTTCTTGAGAATGGGTGGCTCTCCCTTGGAGGCAAATTTTTCAGCTTTGTTTGAAGGTTAGGGTTCTGTCAGTAATGAGGCAGGCACTTCCCCGAGGTAGGGAACTGCACAGTAAATATAGCTTGTCTCCACAAAGCAGAGTGAGATAAACGACACAAACAACAGAAAACCCCTCAAACCTCCAGCTTCTTTCCCACCCCTCAGAAAGCCTCAGGTTTTCCTGTCCTGCCCAAAACCAGCTGTGAATGAAGAAGGAAGCCAAAATAACACCTGGAAGTATTTTTCTTTAAACATTCTTCATGTTCAGCATTCTAAGATGGGAGAAACTACAACCAAGTTAATTATCTACTTGCCACTTACTGGTATAATTATTTGCTTTTTCTGTTACTTCTCACCAGACTGGAGTTATTCATTATTTCTACATTGAAGACTGGCAATATGTGAATGAATATCGGCATCCTGTCAGTGTGAGAAAAATTTTTCCAGATCCCAATGGAACCAGATTGGCTTTCATAGATGATAAAAGTGATGGCTTTGTCTATTGTCCAGTAAGTTAGTGTGGAATACCCATACAATTGTATTTACAAGCAGGGTCTTCAACTATATAGTTTTTTTAATAGAGAATGAAGAAACTTTTGTCACCCCAGTATGTATGCTGGTAGAAGAAACTGCCAAGCAGGCTTGAAGATAACTTAATGGTAATGTAAGGAAATAAAATCTGTCATATTAGATCAGGATAATTTCATTATACTAAATTCCCTATCAGTAATTTTCAGAAACGTATATGTTTGTGTATTCAAATACAGTTATTTTAGCCCATAAATGAACACTGCCAGTTTCACTGCCTGTCCTCATACCTTTTTTCTAAGAAAAATAAATAACATTCATATAATGTACATTTTTTTTTATTTACTTCGCTTCTTAATTAAACTATTATGTTATTTGGGGACACTGCTTATAAGAGAACTTTTTAAAATACAATTTTGATATTTCTATACTATTTATATTATTTTTTATTTTTAATCATAACCAGGATTAATATTTAGTTTGTCTCCTTAATCTCTTGCTAGTAATTTTACTTTTGCATTCTGTTTAGGTAAATGATAGTTTGTATGAGATTCCAAACTTCTCACCAACTATTAAAGGAATCCTGTGGGAAAACTGGCCAATGGATAAAGGTGTTTTTGTTGCTTTTGATGATGATAAAGTGTACACTTACGTTTTTCATAAGGATGCCATTCAAGGTACAGTAAATGCTTTTAAAAACTTACTGGTTTAGTTAATAAAGTAAAACATTCTGAGTCTTCGTTTGCCTTAAATATTTTCATAGCTGCATATAAAAATAAATAGTACTACAGAAGTTTTGCAGTGCAGCTGATGGACTAGAAAACTAATTGTTTTGCAGATTTCTCTCTAAAGCTCCAACAAGGTATTTTGGTCTTAACTCCCTAAGTTTCTTGATGTTATAATCTTTCATCTGAAATTTACACATTATGCTTCAATTGTATTTTGAAATGTTCGTGAGAGAAGCTTAGGATCAGGGTGACAAAACTTAACCAAAATTGTAATCATAGCAATTTCTGTATTGTCACAGAGAGACGTTAAGAAATCCACCTACAAACATTTGGAAAAAGAACTTGCTAGTTAGAAGTTTTAAGTTATGTATATTTACTGAGAAAAATGCACTGTACATTGGATGGTGACTACCAGAATTAGAGACCTTGAAGTAATGCCCTGCAGATCTACGTTATTTCAGCTGTGACTGCTTGCTACACTTCTCAACATGTAGGGGTTTTTTAAATAATGTCTTCTTTTCTTCCTGATTTGTGAATCTAGGATCAAAGATTATTTTGGCAGGTGGCACGGAAGTCCCCTTTTCCCATAAACCTTTGTTGTTGTATAATGGAGAATTAACTTGCCAGACTCAGAGTGGGAAAACAAATAATATCTATCTAAGCACTCACCGTTTCCTTGGCAATTTGAAAGACTTTGGACCTAATGAGCTGACACAAATGCTTACTCAGACTTTAATGTTGAAAAGGTACATCTGTGTTTTAATTATATTGTGTAAATTGTTTTCTTCTGTGCTTATAGCTCAATACAGCATATCCTGGTGACTTAAAAATGTCATGCTGAATATTGATAAATTAGATTGATCCATGAGTCCATGTAGCTATCTATGCAGACCAAGCAAAATAAGTGACCCAGTGATGCTTTGTTTTTCCACTGTCAAGTAAAAGCTAAAGTGATTTTTTTCAAGACTGATACGGGATTCTGACAGTGGCTCTTCCAAAACTGGCTGCAGGTGCTTTTTGCATACTCCCCTCCCACTGTCATGAAGTAATGCAGATCCAGTATAATGGAGAGATCAGAGTAGGGAAAGCAGATGGTTTCCTGAAAAAGTGTGGTAGAAACAGGAGAAACAGAACTGTAAGTTACACATTTGTATTTCTCCTTTCTTCCTGACACATCTCTCTCTCCATGATTTAGAAGTACACGCTTTTTATGTTTTCCCTACCATAGTATTAGGAAGAAAGCGTTGAGGGAATTTTGGGTACGAGCAATACTAGTTTTAAATGTGTTTTACCTTGTGTAGGTTTTCTGAAGCATGGGAGGTGTGCAGACTTCTGAATGACCAGTCTGGTTGGAATGAGCTGGCCAAAGCTTGCTTACATCACATGGAGGTGGATTTTGCAATACGTGTTTATCGGACGTTTGGTAATGCTGGGATGGTGATGTCACTAGAGCAAATAAAGGTAAACTGTAAAGTTGCTTTTAAACAGGAAATACGGTGATTTAATTCTTCTGTAAGAATTGCAGAATTCTTAGTTTTATGGGGATTTGGGGTTTTTTTTAAATAGAAGGTAAATTATTTTCAAGGGAGTTAATAGTTACAGAGGAGAAAGTGTCCAAATCACGTAACTCTTGCTTGGTTTTCTCTTGAAGTGGTTGTAACCTCTACTGGAATACACAACATTCCTTTCTGCATTTGCTTGAGAGCAGCAGAATATATTCATGTTTCAGGCATTTAGCAGCTCTTTTTGCCTTTGTTATTTTTGAGAAAATGTTTAAGGACACAATATTATTTTAGACAAAAAGCCCAACAGTTTGCAATTATACATCTAAAAGTATATAATATCTTAAAATATATTTCTGCAAATAGCTGATTGTAGATCGTGTTAGCTGTAGTTACTTTGAGCTACAATAAGGAAGTGAGGGTTTTTTCTGGTTTGTAGAATCGAGTACACGTGGTTGTAAAATGTAAGGATTTTTTTTTTTTAATTGTACTTACCAGATTATGTTACTTACAATATTTTTTTTCTTTTGGACTAATTTTGCACCTATTGCGTCTTTTTTCAGGGAATAGAAGACCACAACCTTTTAGCAGGACATCTTGCCATGTTTACTAATGATTTTAATCTGGCTCAGGATTTATATCTGGCATCCTCCTGTCCTGTTGCTGCACTTGAGGTATCCATTTAAGATGTGTAAAATTTTTTCTGCTGTTTTTATCTCCACGTTAACATTGGAATATTTTGCCTTCTGATAATTTTGCCCTTTTATGGTTTTGATCTTCCTATTGTGTGACTGACATTCTTTGAGGATGAATGTCTCGATCTCAAATTGTCTTCATCTTTCTAGAATACTAGCTCTGTATTTGTATTTAGAATAATATAAGGTTCATATTAGAATTCAGAATTTGGTACTTGCATCAGAAAATGTCACTGTTCTTTGTTAATAGATGCGCAAAGACTTGCAGCACTGGGACAGTGCACTTCAGCTGGCTAAGCGCTTGGCCCCGGACCAAATCCCTTTCATATCAAAGGAATATGCAATGCAGCTGGAATTCACGTAAGATCTCCTGTAAAGTTGCAGTATAAGAATTTTAAACGAATACTCATGCCTACTAGAAGAACATAGAATTGAGGTACTTCAGCTGACTGCATTTCTGAGAGAGAATTCTGTGAGGTCTTGCAGCTACAGTATGAGGAAGAATAGTTTTGTAAGGAGTACTTTCATGCTAAAGACATTTGTTAGCAACTAGTAGTTACTTTTGATTAATTTCACTATATCTGGGTTTTTGCAATTGGTAGGTCCACTATATAACAATATAATTGCTAAATAAATACTTTGTTGCAGGTATAGAAAAACAGAGAAAAGTTCACACCGTTTAACTTGGAAAATAGAGAAAGTTCACACCATTTAAGACTTCTTATGTTGGACTTCTTTGTCTTTTTCCTGTATTGCCTTAAATACCCAGTAGCCTTCATTTTCTTACCTGTTTTGGGTAAAGGAGTGCCAAATTTCAAGGCTGCCAGTCCCTGAAAGAGAGAAGGTATTAACTGTTTGCCATGATTCTAATTTTTCCCAGATGAAAACTGGTCTGTTTAATGTCTAAACCGAGAGGAAAATCTCATATCTAGTAATAGATAGATAGTAATAGAGCTGTCTACAGCTCCTTGCCCCAGCACTGAGAGAGGACAGTTGTTGGTCACAGAAAGGAAGGAATGGAGGCAGTTGAAGCAAGGCGACCATCTGTGACTGGAGTTCAGAATGTATAAGGAAAAAAATTGCCTTCATTTTTATGTTGCGAAAATTGAAAATAATTTTAGAAGGTTGGTTTTATTTATCTTCCAGAAAAATATGGAAGTAAAGATGAGATTATTGAGGTGTATTGTGCAGAAAGATTCTTTGCCTGTCTTCCAAGGGAGATTTATTGGCCTCAGTGTAACAGAATTGAGAGCTGGACTGCGTCTTTGACTAGTAGCTTGATAAAGTGCATGGAAGTGCCATGACATACTGTGTAACTGTCCATCTTTTGCATACTTCACATCCTTGTATGGAGTCATTATGTCTAAAGCAAGACAGATACATGCATAATCTGTGTGGCTGGAAGATAACCATCTCTTCCTATTAAAAATATTCTTCCACACATCTTCCAATTTTCTTTTAGGGGTGATTATGTTAATGCTCTGGCACATTATGAGAAGGGAATCACTGGAAACAATAAGGTAATTCCTTTTTAGTAACGATGATAGCATTTGTACTATAGTTCTACACATTAGGATGTCATATGTCAGACTCATTTGAATTCAGATTTTTTTACTCAGTTCTAAATCTATATGACTATTGATTTTGGGATAGTAGTCTTTGCGTTTCTCTTACTTTTAATATACAGAATGATGTTTTCTATAGGTATAAAGCAGTATTGTCATTGTATTGACATGACATAACCAGGCTTTTATAGTTTGAGCAATTTCATAATAGACGTGCAAATGTCAGAGGAAACATTGCTAGTATTTTCATTGTTATAACAAAAATCCTTATTATTCCTTCTATTCTTTACTCAATTGTTACCTGTATTAAGACAAGCAAGGATTGGAATTGTTATCTATATTAAGACAAGCAAGGATTGTGTTAGAAAGTAAACATCATATTCAGCACATCCTCCCTTATTCTGGCATTGTTTCCCCTAATGTTTGCAAAATGTCTTATTATGAAGCAGCTGAAATGGTAATAGGGGAACTTATTAGGGGAAATAGCTTGTGAATTCAAACAGTTTGGCTTTATGAAACATCAGTGGCCTTACCACTTTTAAAAATTGGTTTAACTAAGTCAAAAACATTAACTAATGTTTTGTTAATTTGCTTCAGCGCTTGGTTACTGTGGCTTTTGTGACCTGATATTTCTGATGTATAATACATAGTTACTGCTTTTCATTTGCTTGCCAGTATCAGGAGCATGATGAAGCTTGCCTTGCTGGAGTGGCTCAAATGTCCATTCGAATGGGAGATATCCGTCGAGGGGTAAACCAGGCCATTAAACATCCCAGTAGGTTACTAAAAAGAGACTGTGGAGCTATTCTGGAGAGTATGAAGGTATTCAAAAGAGCTAATGAAGCTAAGGCTGAATATGTGAATTCATCAAGATATTTATTTATTTGTAATCTTAGTTTATAATTATAATTATTTATAATTATAATTAAAATTAAAATTATAATTTAATGATTTCCAATATTGTAGCAATTTTCAGAAGCTGCTCAGCTGTATGAAAAGGGACAATATTACGACAAGGCAGCATCAGTATACATCCGGTGTAAAAACTGGTAAGTACAGGTTTCAGGAAAGTTATATTTCAGAGGACTTGCTATGGTGCTCTTCGGAAAGGAATTATTCTCTGAATAGCATGAGTATCTCATTAATTATGTTTCATTGGTTTTATTGTTCCCTCCCCCAAGTTTAAACAAGAAGAGTGGTGTCTGAATTGTTGGTCTGGCGTTTTTGATGCTCATACATCTCAGTCATAAATAAGAGAAGATTCTGTCCTTCCTTAAGCCTGTATGTTCATGAAGCAGTCTATAATTTCTAGTTCTTATATCTATGAAGTGCAGCTTTATTAAAGTGCCTTCAAAGCTTATAGGTTATGTTCAGTTACTTCTCTTTTAGACTCCTTTTTGGTGTTGATATAAATATGCCTGTTTTACTGGAGAAAATTTGAAACCAGATATATTTATTAAATAGCTATTATCTTTTCATTCTAGGGCAAAGGTCGGTGAACTACTTCTTCATGTTTCATCTCCAAAGATTCACCTACAATATGCAAAGGCCAAAGAAGCAGATGGCAGGTGTGTTTGAATGCTTCTCTTTTTTTATAAAAAATGTTATTATTGTTGTTTTTATTGTTGTTAATATTATACATTACTCTTTTTGTAAAATAAATTAAGACATTTTATTTTGCATAAAATAACCTTGTAAAAATGGATTCTGAAATACATAAACTTATGGTGTTATGTAAAGATTTGAAACATAATCTAAGGACCTTCCACCAGTATCAAAGATGTTTTTCTAATTGATTACTTTCCTGTCTAAGCATAAAATACTGTATGTTTCTTTCACATTGTGTTGTAGAGTTAATTAAAAGTTAGAAACACTGATGTGGAGCTATTATTTTGCAGATACAAGGAAGCTGTAATAGCTTACGAGCATGCAAAACAATGGGACAATGTAATTCGACTATATTTGGATCACCTTAATAATCCTGAAAAGGCTGTTAGTATTGTGAGAGAAACACAGTCTCTTGATGGAGCAAAGATGGTGGCCAGGTAACAATCAAATTATGCAGGGTGAAAGGGGCCATGCCTGTTGGAAGTTGGGGAGGCTTGCTTTTATACGAAACTTTGGTTATTGATACTTGGCCAGTGACTATAAATTTCAGCTTATAGATTTTAGTTCTCTAAAATTTGGACAGCCAAGCAGGTACTGATTTTTTTTTTCTTAAACTTTCTGATTAAAATTATATTAATCTGAACCAATAAGTTTAGATAATAATAAAACTTGTCACACTGTATTATTTATACTAAATTATTTTTAGTAACCTATTACAATAATTGAGACATAAAATAAATTATAAATATATCATATTTGTATGCCACAGAATATACTATATTCCTAAAACATTTGATGTATTCAATATGCTAATTTGTACTAAGATATTAATTTGTTCATTCTGATCAGATTCTTTCTGCAGCTTGGTGACTATGGTTCTGCCATCCAGTTCCTGGTCATGTCCAAGTGCAATAACGAAGCTTTCACATTAGCTCAGCAACACAACAAGATGGAGATTTATGCTGATATCATCAGTGAGTATTCCAGGTTAATAGTTCACTTGCAGTATGTTTTGATGTTCTTTTAATTGGTTTTGACCAATTTGAAATCATAAGGGGTGAGAAGTTTTATTTCCCAGCCTTTTCCATTTCTAGTCACCATGGACAGAGCTGGCAGTCTGTGTCTAATTCAGGCCTACAACCTAGGCTTTACTTTCAACTTAGGTTTCTCCCTTGGTCTTCAGTCTAGATTGTTTTCAAATCTTGCCTGTCCTAGAGCTTTTCCTGTTTATCCATAGCAGTAAAGCATTTGTCTAGACTATTTTTTGGTGTCTGTTGAGGAATCCCTTTCTTTGACCTTGATATATATATATATATAGTACTGCTTTTCCAAAACGGAGAATTTTACTGGTACATTTCTTGATTTTCATCCACTCTTCTCCTTTTCTCATGGTTCCAGCTCTTTTCTTACTTGTGTATGTCACTTGTCTTTCCTTTTTTCCCCCTTAAGGCCTCCTTTTATTTCAGTGAGAGACAAAAAGGAGACCTTACTGAGATGAGAAGCTGACTTTAGCCTCAGGCCATTAAGTCAGTCAGTGACCAGCTTGTCAGTTTGCAATAAATTGTGTATTTTTCACCTGTGCCAAGCACCATTCGTTGTGGAAACAGTTCCACATATGTATCTACCAAATTATCTCGTATTTTCAATTAATCTCTTCCTTTAAAAAAATGTATTCCCTTTATGAAGGTTATAAAAACTTGACAACAGCTAGCTTAATGATATGTTGTTGCAGCTGCTTGTCAAAGCGACCACTATTGTTCTACTGTTCTACTGACAGGATGTCTCAAATTGTAATCCAAGTGGATGGAAAAGGGTTTAAAACTAACTTTGGAGTAGTGGCTGTTTTCGGTTTAGATGTGTACAGTAAAATGGAGTCTTGGTTAGAAGAATAAGTAGTATTCCTTGCTATGACATGGTAACATTGGTCCCTATAGTCTTGCTCTGTGTGATGCAGATATACTCGCATGTAATTAAACTGTGAAAATAATTCGGGTGATAATCACTTGCTTTGTTTTATTGTTGCCAATACATAATGGAAAAAACCATTAATAAGTCATAATTATACCATTTTACTATGCCTGTTAAAAAAACAAAAATCCCATTATGGTCTAAACCCTATGGAAACAATTATTTTACTGCATAATTAGCTCCAAATGTCTGATTAAATAGGAAAAAAATGTGTAAGACATAATTTGAGTCTAGCTGGCTTTGGTTTTCTTTGAATGCCTGGAAAAAAAATTGTAGAATAGGAATTAGTTTCTTTAGTACAGCCTTTATCTTAATTAATAAGAATACTCTGCAATCATTGCTATTTATCTGTTGCAGGTTCTGAAAGTACTACCAATGAGGACTATCAGAGCATCGCATTATATTTTGAGGGAGAAAAGAAACATTTTCAGGCTGGAAAGTTTTTTTTGCTGTGTGGTCAATATGGACGGGTCAGTACTTAAAGTATGAAACAGTGATAGTTAAACATTCATAGAAACTGTTCAAAATACACTACTTCAAAATTGGGGAAGTTCATAGTAGACTTTAGCTGCCTTAACTGATGATATACTGATATTTTTTAAAAGTGTAAAAAACTTAAGTAAACTATTTATATTTACAGTTACCTAATTGTGTTCTGTGAATTATGCACTGCCATGCATATAACTTTTTCATAGCAGTAGAAGCTCTAGGTGGATCAATGAATCTCTAAATGTCTTGAACACAGAAGTAGAATTTACTTACACTTTATTAGCTTGACCCAGTGAAGACTTGGTTGCTGACTAAATAGTTCATTTAATATTGTAGTATGCCCTAACTTAAAACTTTTTATAAGAAGAGGAAATATGTCAATTAACACGCTTCTTTTGGATCAGTTACAAATTGGTGAACTGACTCTTATTAAATGTTTTACTTTCGCATACTGATCACATACAAAAAAATATTGCTGATTTTTGCAATTACAGCCATTATAGGTGACTATTCCTTTAACTGAGGTGTAGGGGGAGTCCGATGGCACATTAATCATTAATTTCTTCTCATCATATTGCTGTGAAAACCTTTCACGGTTAGATGAATATATCCACTGGAATTCGGCAAAGACTCAACTCTTCTTTCTTGCAGGAGTATCTGTAAGAGCGACTGCTACCTCAGTAGTGTATGTAGTTATTCTTATGGCTATAAAATACATTTTTATAAGATAAGCATTCAGTATGCCATTTGTCTGTCAAAATGCAGAGCGAAATAACTTGATAAAAATTAGGAAAATGTTAATTTCGTGTATTTCATTTTTAACTTTTCTTCTGTATCGTTTTAGGCATTAAAGCACTTTATGGAAAGTCCAAACACAGAAGATAACTTGGCTATAGAAATGGCAATTGAAACAGTAAGCAACTTGGATAAAACAAAAAATTCTTCATCTTTTCAAGAAGTTTTCCTTGAGTAATGTGACATTTTCCTAGCATCAGTGAGTGTGTTTGGACAGATTGCAAATAAGGAAGAAAACTATTGGTAAAGGTGGTGTCTAAACATTAAAAAAGTAGAATATGTTGATACTGACACCAGAGGAAAATGTGTTTTCAATCTTCAAGGGAGGGTTTATGAATTCATTCAGATTTTTGTGGTTGTGTGACAGACGCCTGAGTTTGGAATTTTGGGGTTTTTTAGCAATATCCATATATGATTTTTCAGTTTTGCTGATTTTTCCAGTCTGCAGCCTATGGTTAGAGATCAATATGCCTCCATTCTCACACTCTGTCACAAAATCAAAGAATGGTTGAGACTGGAAAGAACTTCTGAATGTCATCTGATCCAACCTCCCTGCTAAAGGAGGGCTACCTAGAGCCGGTTGACCAGGACCAGGTCCAGACAGCTTTCAAATATCTCCACAGCCTCCCTGGGCAAGCTGTGCCAGTGCTTGGTCATGCTCACAGTGAAAAAGTGTTTCATGATGTTCAGATGGAACCTCCTCTGTTTCAGATCATGTCCATTGCTTCTGGTCCTGTCACTGAGCACCACTAGAGAGCCTGGCTCCTCCCTCTTTGCCCCCTCCCTTCAAGTATTTATATAATTGACAAGATCCCCCCTGAGCCCTTTCTTCTCCAGCCTCAACAGTCCCAGCTCTCTCAGCTTTTTGTCAAAAGAGGTGCTCCAGGCCCTTCATCATCTTAGTGGCCCTCTGTTGGACTTTCTCCAGTATGTCCAGATTTCTCTTGTACTGAGGAGCCCAGAACTGGACACAGCTCTCCAGGTGTGGCCTCACCTGGTGTAGAGGGAAACAATCACCTGCCTCAGCTTGCTGCCAGTATACAATTATCCTTCTTTGCTTCAAAGGCAGGTTGGTGACTCATGTTCAACTTGATGACCGATAGGTCCTTTTCTGCAAAGGTGCTTTCCACCTGGTGGCCTCAGCATATATACTGGTGCATGGGATTGTTCCTCCTCAGGTGCAGGATTTTGTACTTCCCTCTGTTGAACTTCGAGGTTCCTGTTAGCCTGTTTCTGCAGCTGTCAAGGACACTTTGGATGGCAGCACAGCCCTCTGGCATATCAGCTACTCCACACAGTTTTGTATCATCAGCAAGCTTGCTAAGGGTGCACTCTGCCCCATCATCCAGATCAGATTGGAACCAGTATTGATCCCTGGGGTACACTGCCGGTTACTGGCCTTCAGCTAGACTCTGTATGATTGATCACAACCCTCTGGGCCCTGACCATTCAGCCAGTTTTCGGTCGACCTCACTGTCTGTTCATCCAGCCCATACTTCATCAGCTTTTCTGTAAGGATGTTATAGGAGACAATGTCAAAAGCCTTTCTGAAGTCAAGGTAGACAGTATCTACTGCTCTCAGCTTCCACTATCAGAAGACCAATTTCAGTGTCAGTAACACCTTTTGTTTTTCATCCTTATTATCACTAAAAATCTCTTTTCCATCCCTAAAAAAAAGAAGAAATTTGGGATGAAGCAATCTTTGCTTAGTTGTTTTGCTCATGATCTCCAAAATTCTGTAGTCATCAGGTCTCCAGCTAATCCAGGTCTCACACCTCAATACATGTGAATGTACTCTGTTTCCTGAGATTCCCTTCCAGACAAAATATGCTGGAAACCTGCCTAAGCAGGCCCATTGCCAGCTTCCATCTAAGCATCCAGTGTGACTTTCTGTCATCTAAACCATGCTCAGAGTGCCTCTGTTCCATTGAAGAACCCACAGCTTTGAAAATCTTGTTAGCCATCACTAGAGTTTTTTCTGACTCTTAGACAGTAGAGTCGACTGCGTAGAGCTAGCACAGCTGCTCTTGAGGCCTTCCATCTCACAGGGCTGTTGACAGGGCTTGTAAGACTGAAATTTGAGGTGTCTAATGCTTTCATCTAGATCCAGATGTTTCAGCCTAAATTAATAAATCAAAGGCTGTGAAACAGCCCTAAGACTATTGCTGCAGTTGTACCATATGTATCCTTGTTGAATCTCAACATCTCAGTCATATTTTTGAGATTGTTTCTTCAACTTGGCCAGATAGTGCTGGCCCTATTCTAGTGACCGACACTGAATATTAATCTGAAACACAGATTGTGCTGGGTTGATAGACATGGCTTTGTGACAGCAGGCTTCAGTGCATGGTCCCTAGATTCAGATGCCTTCCCAACACTGAAGCAGAGGAACAATTCATGCTTGGGACCTATTTAGTTACAAACCCCATACGTAACATATTAGAAGATAAATATGAATTACTGCACATCAGTGTAGGAGTAACCAAGTAATCATCTGGTTTGAACACATAAAATAAATCAAGTTTTAAATCTCTACTTTCAGTGTTTGTGTGGAAAGGCTCCTTAGGAGTAAGTATTTTTTTCTTTCTCTTTCATATCACAATTTCTTTTGCCTTTATTTAATAGGTGGGACGGGCAAAAGATGAAGCCTTAACAAATCAGCTGATAGACTATCTTATGGGAGAGCGTGATGGCATGCCCAAGGTATTGTATTTTTATCACTGCTGTTGCCATGTTGCCCTGCTACGGGATGTTTTGAGTTTACTTTGTCCTAAATTTTTTTGTGGACACAGGCTGTGTGTTAGATTGGTTTCATTAAGGAGCAAGACTTACATGATCACTCTGCGAGCCATTCACCCAGTAGCTTCAGTTTCACAAAGAAAAGAAAGAAAGTAACTGTCTTAGAATTGTCTTTCTCCAAGCTTTATGAAAGGAGGTAGTTGGACCGAGGAGATTCAAATTAGCTCTCACACTGTGGGAAAGAGACAAAATTTAGATGTTGGTTTGTGCCTCTTAGCCAGCTGGCTGTTGCCTTTCCCAGATGGGCAGTCAGCATGTGTGTGTCTCAAGACTAACTACAGCACTGATCTCTTCTTGCAGTGTGGGGTGTTGTTGCAGTGGAAGGAAGTAAAGTAGTAAAAACATAAAAGAACAAAAGCCCAAAGATGATCAGGCTACATAGTTCCTGTATTCGTGCGTCAACATAAGACATAAAAAGTTGTAGACCGATTTTCAAAATTACCAGCTCCCAGTTGATTTCTGAAGAGATTAATGACCATGTTTTCAAAGTGAGCTTAGCCCAAAGCAACTCAAAAATTTGCCACCGAGATCACTTGAAAATGTAATGGCTTCACGTGGATGTCTTTCTTTATAAAAAATTACCTTTTTGGATTTCTTATGCTGTAGACTATTTAGTTTAAAGTCCAAATTGATTATTCATAGAGCCCGTTTCATCTGCAGATGTAGGCTGTAGTTCTGTAAACTAAAACACAATTTCTGCTTTGTGTTGGAGAATAAAATTACATATTTAATTTATGATAGAAAATTTCAAGAAACAGAAAGCACATCTGAAGATTTTTGGTGACAGGCTTTCCTAACATGGAAGTTTGATTAAAAATAGGAGAACAAAATACTTTGGATGCTGATTTTTGTTTTCACTTATCATGGTCATAGAAAATCTTTGAATCCTTAGAACCTTAGTTTTTTTCTTTTGTACTATTTAGGAGGTACTTTGTGAGATGAGAGATGTTCTGTGCTATGGGGCTTCTTTTAATGTCATGTGATCAATTAATAAAATTTAGAAAGGAGCTTTACCCTTTCTTCTGGGTTTCCTGCTCCTTTGTTAAAAGCAAACCTTTCACTGGGTGTAATAAAAGGCTTTTTGGCAGACTGGTAGACTATTTCATCTTTTTCTCCCCTGTATATATAGATTTGGGAGTTGGATGATACTTGCTGACAGATTTTTGTGTATTAGTTGCCAATGCCATGGGTCTGGTAATAAAAGAAGAGGACATCATTGACAAACTAAGCAGAACATAGATCAGATCTGTGCTATATATACAATACAAGAATTAGATTTTGACCATATTCTGTCGTATGATCTTTTTTTCCAGGACAGATTAAAAATGTCCCCTTAGACATTTGTTAGACAATGTTAGACAACAGCAGCATTTGAGTGTAAGATGACAAGCAGCTCTTTTGCAGAGTGGCTGCTGATGGACTATTTTGTTTCTCTGAGTTCAAGCTATAGAAAAACAGGCTTCACAGTCTATTTTTGGCTTTGATGTCCATGAAGCTTATAGTACATTCAACCTATTTGGGCTTGAGTTCATGGAACTAAGTGGCTGAGCTTCCACTTTTACTGCCTGTTACAGCAGAGTTTGCATGTGAGCTAAGTGGCACTGCACCTGTTTTTCTACTGTGAAAGCCAGACCTGAGGTGCGACGTTGCCGTCTGCAATTAATTCCTTAGTTAAGGAATTTACAGTCTCATACAAACTCGCAGTAAATACAGTCAGGTGCAAAATAATGTGCATGGAAGAGTAAGATCTGCATTACTGAGGGGAATAAGGTTTGGTAACAATGGAGATGACGTGGCCTTGGTGTGGTTAGTTTTTTTCACTCCTGATACAGCTGTGGTTTATGATTCTGCTGGGAGATGAGAAATTCTCTTTCCTCTTTGTATGGTGCCTAGAGATTAAGGGTTTGATATTTTAGACTTTCAGGGACACTGCACAGTTGATGGCCAAACCAACTTTGCTTTTATAAAAGGAAAAAAAAACAAACCAAACAACACGATAAAAAACCCCACCTTTATTCCTCTATTATTTACATCTTTTTATTTATCTGCAATTTGAAATGTAAACATTAATAAAATCATGAGAGAAACAAAACATAGTGAAACAAATTAAATTCAACTGCAAGATACCAGAAGAGAATGAAGCTGTTGGAGGCATTAGATGAAAAAATTGTGCAGCAACAGTGTAAGCAAAAGTAATTTCATATATATGCTGGAAGTTGGGTGGACAGAAACTGCAGCATGCAGTCTCCTTCCTTTCTAAGAGCAGCAGCCCAGCCATCTGGTTGAAAGAATTGCGTAGGATTGGAGCTGGGAAGTGAGCTACAGTATGATCTCCATAGTTAAGAGGTTCTAGAGATTTTAGAAAAAAAATAGAAATTTTGTAAATGCCGTAATTGCCGTATTTAGCATTGTTTTGAACTTAAATGTAGAGCTTTTTTTCCTTGTTTAAAAGCTCTCTCTTGTTCTTCTGAATGCTTTAATCCAATCTGCCTTAGTCTCTCTCAGTGAGTAACAAAATTTTCCTTTATCAAATCATGCATATTTGTTTTTAAAATCTAGTTAAAAAACAATCCATCTTTATCCTTATTATGCTATGGAGACAATGTTTCTGAAATTATCAAACAAATGGGGTTGTTTTTAGAGAATAGCAGCTTCTGTGTAGTGGTATTTTTGTAAAGTTGAAAGTAAGAGTGAACTTGAAGTAGCCATGCAGCAGAAATTTGCTAATCTTGATCTTCAAACCAGATCATTGCTCACAGCAGCCTGATTGCTTTAAATCTCTCACAGCCAACAATTATGTGGCATTTTAATGAAGTACCATATTGTCAAAATTATTATGCTGACCAAAATGTTGCTACACTATTGCCTAATTTTAATTATAAACTATTTCTTAAATGTGTTATTACCTTGACTATTCTATTTGTTAGCTTTAACATGTAAAGGTACTTAATATATCATACATATTCTTTTGTAATTTTTCAGGGAGCATTAACTAGCAAGGTTCTGCTGTGTTCTGTGTGCATAATTTCTAAGTACTTGTGTTTTGAAAAGAGAAACTAAATTAAAATCATGGCTGTCTTAATACTAAGATCGGTTAGACTGCAATAATAAATTTTTCTAGAGACCTTAGGATATGTGTTGTCAATTGAAAATTCCTCCCTGCATTTTTTGCGTTTAAAATGCCTGACTTTAAAGCTAACAATATGACATAAAGTAAACCATGAGACTGATTTTTCTTAAATGCCTTCTACATTTACATTTTTCTACATACGGCTGCCATGTAAGTCATTTAAATATATTGTTTAAGTAAAATATAATTAAGGACATGGCAAATACCATAGAAGACCACTGGTCTGTGCTGGGGCAGGAGAATAGGGAGAAGCAGCCCGGATGGGGAAGAAGCACAGCCTTCTGCTATCACCACTGGTACAGCCATCTGTGGTCATTAGGAGGTGTCAGAAGTTGAGGAGAATTACCTCAGTACCTACCATTCATAATAATTTTCATTTTACCCCACTCGGGGAATAGCAGTTTTCCTTTTCGAGGCAGTTTACAGTGGATAAATAATATCCACTAACACAAGTAGTTGTGGTTACTTTATTATCCAGATAACCCTTTCCTTATTACTAAATTCCGATGTCCACCCTTTGGAGCATGTGTTACTTAAAATTCTGCTCCACCATTAGTTTAAAGCCAATTACTTTTTGTCACTTAATGTTTTTCTTTATATTGCAAGTTAAAAAGAAGAATTTGACTTGCCTTTTTCTTTCTGTATGCCAGTATATCTCTCTTGCTTTTATTTCTGTGACTTTTTCATTGTTTTTTTCTTGCCTTTCAAGTAGAGAGTTAGTCTTTGCAGTCATTTTCTTTATAAGGAAATGTTTTCGTAGTTCTGTTCCTTTTGAACTTCTGCTTTTTTTGCTATGTGTTTGAGACTTACATGCAGAACTCACACAATATTCCAAAGGACAGCACAACATTGAGTAATTCAATTCTTTTTAGATAAACTCTTATATCATTTTAACAAGGAATACACATTGTAAATTTACAATGTGTAAATTTACAATGTTAAATTAGTTTACTACTAATATTGCAGAAATAGTTAGTTTTGGGTTTTTTGCTAAGCTGTCTGTAAAGCTGCCAGTGTCTTTTTTTTTTCTGATTTGTATATTTAAGTTGGAACCATGCTATCATATACTATATTTCAGTTTAATTTAATCTTGATTTACTAATTAAAAGATAATGTACAGATTTTACTTATTTATCACATTTTAGAAATCGCTGCTAAAGATATGAAATAGTGACACTAGCTCAGTTTTTTTTCACTTAATAGTTCTTTTTCATCATAAAAAAGATAATTTTATTTTGTATTTTGGCTCTATTTTTAGAAATTGTCTTTTGAGGTTTTTTTCAAAATCCTTATGAAAGACCAATTCTCTTCTCTCTTGTTGATTTCTTTTTTTTTTATTTTTACTAATCTTCTAGAAATTCAAGTACACGTTACAAAAAGAGAACTCATTGTTTTCTTCAATAATGTCATCTTGGGTTTTTAGGTTTGGTTTTAAATTATGTCACTAATTTTCCTGTTGTTGGATTGCCAGTTCCTGGGTAAACCCTTTGCTACATTTGCCATTCTTGAATCATGTAATATATCAAAAGTATATAGTATAACAAATTATAAATTGTATGCATTTTGTTAGATGATTGTCCCCTTAATTTTCAGTTTTTTAGCTGTCTTGGATGTCTACCATCTGGTCCCAGAACAATCCCAAAACAAACTCTTTAATGGCCAGATTTTGTCATCCTTATCCACAATAAGCATTGTTTGCATCTAGATCCATAACACAATTTAAACATTTTAGCAAGATTTCAGTTTCCAAAAGGAGTCCTTTGGTTCTTTTCTGGCGCTGTGAATGCCCACGTACCTGAAGTTGTTTGGTCTCCACCTGTACAACTCCCTGTGTCCCTGACAGCCTGTGGCTCTCTGCGCCCATAGTGACAGGGCTTGGCAACTAACTGCTGCCACTTGGCCAGGGTCTTCAGCGTGGGTGCTCACTTGGCTGCAGTAATGGCCAAAACTGGCAGGTGAGCATAGCACTGCTGAAGCATGTTCATACAAAGAACTCTTTATGAAAAAAGCCGGCTTGTCTGCTTGCTTTGAAGAATGTGGTGGTGGGATGAACGAGTAAAGGAAGGGAATACAGCAACCTGTGTTCAGTTAGTATTAATTGCTTTTCTATGATTTCATTAAGGATGCCAAGTACCTATTCCGCTTATACATGGCACTAAAGCAATACAGAGAAGCTGCCAGAACTGCCATTATAATTGCCAGGGAGGAGCAGTGTTCAGGTAAGTCTGTTTTCTCTGATGTGACAGCATATGTGACACTACATCCTTGCAGAACTTAGGGTACTGTTATTTATATAGGATTATACTTAGAAAAAACATGTTTTAATTATATTCAAGTTTAATTTTGAATTAAAGTAGCATTTGTAAAAAGGTTGGGAGTCATATCTGTATATTAAATATTGGAAAAAAAGAAAATTGTGGAAAGTGTCTACATTCTTTATTATATGCACATAAACATAGTGATTAAGGTTGCCTGCAACTTAACTTCTCTCTATATCACAGCACTAGAATTGCAGTTTCTACTTGCAGTTTCTGACTTGGATAATGATCCTTTAGTCTTTGCACATTGTTTTTTTCAGTGGGAGATGTGCAGAGGAGATGATTTCTGTCGAAGGATCAGATACCTACTTACTTAAGCCTTGTTTTCCCCTGTAATAGGTAGCTGAAGTTAGAAACAGAAAAAACGTAGTAAGAAGAGACAAGGCTAGAAGCAAAGTAACTATTGCCCCATTATTCACGCTCCTCTGTAGCCATGGCAACAGCCATAACATGCTTGCTTATCATTTCAAGTCAGTTAAGAAAAATATAAGGGAAAAATAGCAGCCTTGGGCTAAGGAGTGGAAAATCTCTTCAAACCTCCGGGAGCATGATCTCCCAATGCATCATAGGAGTGAATAATGCATTTGTGCTTAGTATGTAAGCAGGAAAGGCTCAAGGGTTTAAATATTCACTAGCTTCTCTGAATCTGAAAACCTATGCCTAAAATGCAGTATCCCAAAGTGTATTTTGTATTCCCTCATAGTATAGATGTGTTCTGCAACAGTGTAAAAATAAACACAGTATTTTCCCATTAAAATCACCAATCTCGTAGGAACTGTTTCCTCTACAGAGGCACAGTTTTAGATTGTCACACTCTTTCTTCAGGAGATTTCCATGAGTTTGCTTCTGAACTTTACACTAATATGATTTGTTTTTTCCTTAAAAATCCATTAAAATTATTGAAGTCATGCTATTTGGTACTTTCCTTTGGGTATGTCATTTTATGTGCAATTTTCCTTTATGTTGTTTCTATGTAATCACATGATTTTAAGACTGATCATATTTTACTGAGAGTCAGTAACACAGCATGAAAAATTAATGTTGCTTTCCAGCAACTAATTCTGGAATGATATTTAGCTGCTTTACACAAATTCCACAGGTTGATTCAACTGAAGTGTACAACAACACATAAAAAACTGGTTTATAGAGTAAAAACATTTTCATACAGAGAAATAGAGAGAGAAGGAAAAAGTTTGCTGAAATAAGTGAATCTGAAATTTCCTATAAATGCCTTCAACTGCAAAAAGCCTGTCCTCCTTATCCTCTAACAATGAAGACAAAAAACCACCAAACAAACAAACAAAAAAACAAAGCAAGAGCAGACTAACCGTACTAAACACTGGTTATTTTCAACTACATTGATTTCATGAAGTCTTGTGGTTTCTGGAAAATCCTTGATAGTAACCTTGAAGCAGTATAATCTAGTGAATTAGCATTTACATTTTAATTATCTGATAAGTTTTGGGATTGTTTGGTTGCAGAGGCAAGGAGCTGCCAAAACAAACTGTAGAGTAAATGTATGTTAAATTAACATTAAGAAACAGCTTTTGAATATCTGACATTAAAGAACAAAAAGAAGTAACATCTCTAAATGCTTTAAAAATACCTTTTTTCCTCTTTCTTGTGGAATCAATGTATTGAATACAGCATCTTCCATTTTTGAAGTTTCATTATATGAAACTGTAATTCACATCCATATTTTGCCACTGTTTAGATGTCTTCTTCAAGTATAATTTTTTTTTTTATTCAACTCCCTGGCTGGTATTTTTTAGGGTACTGTGATAAGCAACTGCTTGTGACTTTCCAAAGAAATTGTCATGCAAAAATTTTGCTCTAAGAATCAACATGACTTCCTGTTCAGCTTCCATATATGTCCTTAGTAAGGAAATTGCTATGATGAACTAAATTTACTGTTCGTTGTTGTTTGTTTTTAAGGAAACTACCGAAATGCACATGATGTTCTTTTCAGTATGTATTCAGAGTTAAAGACCCAGAAGATTAAAATTCCTTCTGAGATGGCTACAAACCTTATGATTCTACACAGCTATATTTTAGTGAAGGTAAAGGATTGAGAAATTGAATTTATGCGTAAGTTGCACAGTCTCTGATTTACTGAACTGCACATATGGATGCTCTGTATACAGAAATTACATTGTATCACAGAGTCCCAAGTGCACCCTAACAACAAGCTTCAGCGGGGCAATTCCTGGTTGCTTCTGCCTCTTTGATTAGCATATTCTTTTTCTAAGTACTGAATAATTAAAAACCTGCATGTGGCTTCCTGTATTTCTTCTGCATTCATACTTACAAATGTTACTAGTACAATTATTAATTTTTTATTATTATTGTTATCCATAAGCAGATCAGTACTTTTCCATAAATGAAATTAAGCAGAGAGGCTCAGATGATTTCTAGTAGTTAACCCATGGCTCGTCAGGATATCCATTCAGGCTACAGCCAGCTTCTGGCCTCCTTTCTACTGGCAGTGAGGCAAGAGCAGGCAAATAGTGGGCTGAAGGCCAGGCAGACTGTTCTGGGAAAGCCACTGTGAAGACTCTGGTCCTTTCTCTTGTGCATGATACACCTCTGCTCAGTTTTGTAAAAGCCATGGCCCTGCAGCTCACAGAGGGGTAAACGCCAAGAGCTGGCTGCAGGAATTACTCTCTAAAGACTGCAGTTAATTTGATGTTTGTTGTATTCCAGACTCACGTGAAACGTGGTGATCACATGAAGGGAGCACGTATGCTCATACGCGTCGCCAACAACATCAGCAAATTCCCATCACGTAAGTGCTGACAGCACAGAAGAGCATGCTGTGCTCTACAGGACAGTTCATTAGTCAGTGCATTAAGAAGGTACATTCTCCTCCTGTGATCTTACAGGACAAAGAGTATATAGCCAGCGTGCTTGGCCATCCTCCGCAGGTTAGCTCTTTGATACGTAGCCTCCAGGATGAGTTCCTCACCAGCATTTTTTTTAATCTGACCTCACCCAGCATCACTGCAGTGCTGAGCTGCCCAGACCACACACAGAGTCTCAGGATTGCATGTACTGAGCTGATTGGTTTCGTGACTGCCACAAAATTTTAATTAATCTCCTTTTGAAAATATATTTTGGGTACATGGAAAATGTAGACTAAAATGTAGACTTTAAACAGCGCAGACCAGGTCTGGGAGAAGTGGTTATAGTGAAAACTTTCCTGCTTGCCATGCTGAGCCTCGGGAATGAAAGGCAGTGAGGGGCAAACCCAGGATTTTCTTGTATATGGTTACAGGAATCACACAAATTGTGCGACTGTGTATCATGAGGAAGAAGAAAAATACTGCCATGTTTCATCAGTACCTTTTTAGCCATATTAGCTCAAAGGCTTTCAACATTAATCTCGGTAAATGAGTATTTGACATCATTGTTTCGTTCTATTACAGACATTGTGCCAATTTTGACTTCAACTGTAATTGAGTGTCATAGAGCAGGATTGAAGAACTCAGCCTTCAATTTTGCTGCTATCTTGATGAGACCTGAGTATCGTAATAAAATAGATCTTAAATACAAAAAGAAAATCGAAGCAATGGTCAGGTGAGCAGTGTCAATCTGTACTTTCAAATGTACACAATATCAGGGCTTTACTTGTGATGTTGATTCTTGCTCATAAAGCCTACAGGCTTTATCCTGCTTTCATATTATTTCACTGTCTCAAATTTGGCAGGCTAAGAACCATCTCCCCCTTCTCTGAAAACTAAAGGCTCTTCTGTCCCCTTGGATGCGATAAACCTTCCTGACCAGCAGTAACATTTTCCATCTTGTCCATACAGACCTACGTGCAGCCACACAGCTTTTGTTTAGTTAGGAAAGTACACGTAAACTCCTTGTTACTACATCAGCAGCAGTATGCTTTTTGACTTGGACTGCTGACTAAATGGCTAAGATAAAAAAGAATGGAAGGGAAAATAAAATAGATGAATTCTTGACAGTTTCTTCCTCATCTGAAGTTCTGTTTTGATAGATCCTTGCCAATGTTTTCTGCTGGAGAAGGAAGCATTAGGTGAGTGTGTAAGAGCAGGGCAAGCATATATAAGGCTTCTCTTATTTATTCTGCCTATTTATTCTACTCTAACCATTTTGAGGCTCAGGGACTTGCTGAGTCCATACAGGTGTTTCAGACATTATATAGTCTCTGAGCTCTCCATGAGCTTATCCGGTATCTCTGCTTGAAGCCATGTCAGTTTTTAGTGACAGGTGACTCCTGTGACAAGAAGTTCCACTGCGTCAGGGCTGGTCCCTAGCTAGTTTAATGTAATGCCTTGTAGTTTTCCTCTTCGGAGAGATCTAGCTTTTTCTGCTGTGTCACTTACCATTTCATAGAGCTCTTTTTTTTTTTTCCCATTCCCCCTCTACCAGTCTTTTCAGGACCTGCAGAGTCTCAGCTGACATAGCTGTTCTTTTATGGATACTGATCCTTACAGCCTTTCTCTGAAACTCTTTTATCACGTTTTTTTGATGGTAAAAATGCACACTGCATTGAAGATGTAGGCAACCCATGGATTTACATAGTAGCAGGATGACTGTGTTCCACCCTACTTGATTTGCTTTAACTGGATTTAAAACAAGCTGATGTTCATAGTGTACATTGTTAACTGCAAGGTCCTGCTCCTAAGCCACAGCCATTCAGAGTCCCTCATCCTGTACGTGGAAACTTTTTTCCAACAGGCCTTGCTTTGGCTTCCCCCACCTTTGTATGTTCTTGTCTCAAAATTCTTCTGGAATTCTTTGAAGCTGGCCCATGTCAGTCTGAGTATTACATACAAGCTGTGGCATCACATGTATTTTATGAGCATGCAGAGCAGCAGTAGGTTACCACAGATGTGTGCTGTGAGAATTGTTCATCCTATTCTGTGCAGTATCTTTTAACTAATTTTTTTTTAATTCATGCAAAGTTCTTCCCTATTACCTGCTTGTTAATATTTCTAGACAATTTTGGAAAGCTTCTAAAATATTACATCAATGCTAAAAGCCATCTTGACTAATTCTTAATCTATGGAGTTTATCCATACCTCTGATTTCGTAAGTGGAGACAGAAGCAGGCCACTGCAAGGGAAATGTACATGCTCAGGCTAATAGAAAGAGAAATCTGGCTTTCTGCAAAGTATCACGCTAACTAAGGATGCCACCTCTTTTTCTCCACAGTTACTTGGCTAAACATGAGACAGGATGTATCTTGTCATTGGAAAATAAGCTAAAAGTAAATCTAAGCTCTTAATTTATAAATGTTCCACAGACAATTAAGTCACATAAGAAACCTGTAAAAAGGTCTCTCCCCTCCACCCTCAGCCTTAGCCTTGGTGCCATGATGTCTGGATCAGGACTGTCATTCTGATGGCTGCTTGGGTGACAAGAAGCCTGTGAAAGGCAGCGTTACAAGATGCCAGGTTTATTTCTTGTTACTTCAGCTCTTTGTGGTTGTGCCTGCCTGCCACGAAAAAACACTGGAACAGAGAAACCATAGTTTTATATTCCATACAGATAGGCCGTGAATGTTGAAAGCTTT
Source organism: Aegotheles bennettii (assembly GCA_013398125.1). Classification (NCBI taxonomy): domain Eukaryota; kingdom Metazoa; phylum Chordata; class Aves; order Caprimulgiformes; family Aegothelidae; genus Aegotheles; species Aegotheles bennettii. Next base: position 222,736 of record VZRW01012407.1, read on the forward strand.
CCAAGTATTATGATCTATTATAGCTTTAAAAAAAAGGTGGTGGTGTTTCAAATCGATGGAAAATTACTTAGTTCTGAGTTTTACATAATTGCGATGAAGCTTGGGTGATAATTAAAAGGAATTATCTGGTAGAATATAAAATAGCAACTGGAAGCTAAAAGGAGATTTAATATCAAAGAGAGCTAAAGAGAGGCATTATCTAACATCTTTGTTCACATTCAAAGCTCTGAAGGTTTTTAGTCACATTTGTATCTATCTTGCTTCTAGACGCCCAGACATGACGGAGACAGAAGAGCCAACAACAGCCTGTCCTTACTGTGCATTCCAGCTCCCGGAGTGTGAACTCTTGTGTCCCAGCTGTAAAAACAACCTCCCGTACTGCATCGCAACTGTGAGTGCCTGCCCTGTTCTCTGCAGTGTGAGAACAAACCCCGAAGCTCCTCTTTCCTTCTAAAAATTAGTTCATCTGAACACTTTGGTTTGCTAGTAGATTCAAGGTAGATGTTCTGGTTTGTTGGTGGGTTTTTCCAAGCTGTTGCCAAGTAAGTGAAAAACATTTTTATTAACTATCATAGCGTGGCTTTAGTTGCCACCTACAAGATGGAGGCACTTAAGGGTGACAGTGAAGTCACAAAGTGATTCTGGAAGACTTCAGCATGCACCAGGGCTCCCCTGAACACCGAGCACACCCGCCTTCAGTGCCGCTGCCGCACTCGGGAGCACACACAGAGACACACACACAGACACATATTGGAGTCAGCATGAGATGGCAGCGCCCCTTTCTTCTTACATGTACGGGAGCTGGTGGAAGGCACAGCTTGCCTCCTCTGACCTCTACACTGTCGAGACTTCATATAAATAATAATAACAACAACCCCAAACAACTTCAACAATCTGTTTTGGGCAATGCCCACAATCTAACAGAATTTGTAGGCATTTCCAAGGTTAAGTAAGTGACAGTTCAGCCAGTGACCTCAGAATTTCTTGTATTACTGATTCTTACAGAAATTAGAAGCTCTAACATTTATGTTTCAGGATGCTTCAGTGTACTGAAAAGGTATGGATGGGGTACATTTTCCAAAGGAGCATCCATGCATCCCACTGCTGCCAGTATCAGTACAAAATTTTTATACCGAGGTTAGCTACTGTGTAACCAACACTTTATTTTTAGCAGGTACAAGTGATTCGTGGCACTAGAATTACAGAAAAAATATCAAAATTTACTTGTGCATGAAGCAAATATTGGAGTTAACATTCTTTATTAAAACTAAAGAATTAAGTCTTACAAAAAATATATTAATAGCCATTACCTATTTTTTTACTCTATTTGTTTAGCAGAGTAAGATGACCAGAGTAAGATTTTAAAAGTACTGTCTTAAGGAAAAAAAAACCAAGGCTTCTAAATATAGTTTTATGAGCCAAACATAATGTACATATTTATGTGTATTTCTCATTATTTATTTAGGCCCCATCTTGGTTATAGTTCATTTACATCACAGATATTTGTAACATCATTAGGAATGCGAGTCTGCTGTTGCATATCGTATTAGAGCATAAACCTCTCAATATAATTCAAGGTCAGGTGGGGTTTTTAATAGTCTTGAAAAGGTACATATGAATTCCTTCTAGCAAAAGCAAAGTAGTAAACTGTACCAAACCAGAGGGCATCACTTCTGTTTAAAGAGGCAGGTACGAGGCAGTCACTGCTCACAAACTTGACTGCATTGACTGTGACCTCCTGGGCTCAGGGCATGTGGCTTTGGGGGCGTTTTTCTGAATGTTGTATGTAACAGTAAAAATCCCAGTGAGCTTTACGTACAGCTCTAGACATGGACCTACAGCTAATGTTCTAGAATCACCAAAGGAAAAGGATTTCACAAGCTGTAACTCAATACATTCGTAAGAGTGAGTGCTTTTTTAAAGAATGCAGATTATAATAAAACCCTGCATCGCATGGAGTGCGCCTTTTCTAGCTGCAGCATTTACACAGTAATCAAGCTACAGTAACACTAATACGGTTTTGGGTTTTGTTTTTTTAATTCCTCAAGATCTTCAGAACTCAGTTGCTGAGACTTTTTCACCACAGCAGGTACAAATCTCAATGCCCAGTGCACCAGGACAGCACGTGCCATTTAATTACTCGTGGCTTTTGCATGCAGGGCCGGCATATGGTACAAGATGACTGGACAGTGTGCCCACACTGTGACTTTCCTGCCCTCTATTCAGAATTCAAGAAGTAAGTTGGGATTATTTTTTTTTATATTGCAGGACCCCAATTTTTTTTCATATTTTAGCAGCAAATTGTTTCATTTGGTACTCAAAACATGTAACAGCTGGGGACAGAGGGCAGAGTAGGAATGCCCCTTACTTGGTAGTTTCATCTAGCATATTTGCAGAACATTGCTTCAAATTGGACCAAAAACTATGCTAAAGAAAGAACTCAGCCAGAGATGGGGGGCTCCCACCCCAGGAGCAGTAATGCAGATGGGGGGGG
>VZRW01012407.1:225248-270684 GCA_013398125.1 Aegotheles bennettii
TAAGTTCTCAGCTTCTTCCAGGAAGACGACCTGATACAGGGGTGGGGAGGGAACACAGGCACAGCAGCAGTCACCAAAACAGAACGCACACAGTATTGGGTACAGACTAAGCTGCAATAATCTCTTGTCCCCAAGAGTCAGCTGTGTGGGAAGGGGATTGGATTGCTCTGTTCAGGCAGCAGGAACCGTGAAGCTGCAGAAACTTCATATTTCTAGCCCCAGCTCCTTTGTGTATGGTTTAATTGCCAAATTTTCCTTGTGCCCATGCAAACAGCAACAGCCTTCCTGGTGTGATGTTGAGTTCTGAAATGTTAAAACCAAACCAACCACCCTTTGCTCCACCTAGACAGAAGCAGCTGGTGCTCTGCTCTGTATCTGTTACATAGCACAGGCCAGAACTTTGCTCCATGTTTTCTGCCTCAGGCCCAGCTCTTCCTTTGAAAGCGTTAGAATTATCATCTGACCTGTCACCCTTTTTTTAAAACAGCATGCTACAGACTGAAAACATCTGTCCAATGTGTTCTGAAAGGATTAACATTGTTCATCTTAAGAAAATAAATGATTGTACACAGTACCTCAAACCAGAAGATGGGGACTAATAAATCCAGGTATGTGCTAGAGCCTCTATTTTTTTTACTTAACAGGGCTCATTGTAGAAGATTTTTGAACACTGCATTTTCCTTGCTGGGAAAAACTTTCCATGTCTAATGTAGCGAAGCCTCAGAGAGCCAAGGCTCAGCTGTATCACCTATTTGCCCACAGGCATGCAAACACCAGTAGGTTTTTCTACTGCAAGTAACCTGTCTGTTAAATCATTCAAATTGTGAGGCTTTAAACCAATTTCCTCCATGACCACATTGACACCTGCAACAACACACACTGGTTTGGCACATGATATCAGTTGTGCTTTAGCAGCTCAGCATCACCAAGCCCTGTCACAAGAGTGTAACTGTGGGAACAGAGAGGTGCTAACTACAAGGAGCAGATCTCAAATGCAGGTTACATGATCTTAGCTTCAATGTTAAACAGAATATAAGAACACATATTGTTTATCTATCACAGGATAAACAGTAACATACTATTGGTGTGAAATACTCAAAGAATGAGACCACTGCTCTGCCTACGCCACACACTCAGATCTGACACTTCAGTTTTGTTAAAGGATCAGTGACTGAAGAGGAGTTAAAGTTCCTTGTTAATTTTGACTGTTGAAGGCAGATTTACTGGTGTTAACATCTTATGTGAAAACTTTGATCTATAGCTAAGTAATACACAAATAATACCATAAAATTTATATACCACAGTAACCTTATTTTTGTTAAATTAACATTTTTTTTCAGTCTGAGAAAACCTTGTTGTTTGCTATCATAGTCTTTGTATGCTGGGCTATGACTGACCATCTGTGTTTATTTTCAGAACTGCACCTTGCCTGGAAGGTGGCAAGGAAAGCTCTAATCACTCCATTACACATCTTTTCCCCACTAGGATTTAAGAACCACCACCACATCACTTCTATTTTGTGATAGCCTGTAAATATTTAGCTTTTGATAAGTTTTGTACTTTGATTTATTATAGTAATAAAACTGATAATTCTTCTTACCAAGCAAAATTTGCATTTTTTCTGCACCAAAGACAAAGCAAGGGGCATTCTGTGTCATGGGAGTGGCAAAAAAAAACAACTAATGTTTTCCAGCATCAGTTCTGAACTTTTATGACTATTTTCTATTAAATATTTCTTACTCTTTAAGTATTCCTGTCTGGTTCTGATTAAAGATGCAACTCCTAAGCATAGGCTCCTCAAGTTTTGGAACTAAATCCCTTGCTGCGTTTCTGTGTCTTTAACTGAAAAGGGAGGTTGTAGGAAAAGAACACCCCCACCTTCCTGTATACACAGGAAATACAGAGCCTTGGAAGAGGCAAGGAGACAGAACCACCCATGAACTTAACCAAAACTTTAAGAGACTCCTGTGAAACATTTTATTGTCATTTTATACACTGCTAAATTTCTGCAATATACAAATACGCAATTTAGGTTTGCAGGTTTTTTTGCATCATGTGCTATTTACAAGGTTCCACCACATAATATCAGGGCATTTTATTAAAAAAGCAAAAACTCAGTCCTAGGAAGACTTAGTATAAATTCCAGGTACCTAAGCATCACATTTTCATCTTGTTCATGCACCCTGGTGTTTGTTGCGCAAGGATATTTATAGCTTGTAACGTTGTAGCACGTTAAGAGTAAGTACAGCACTGCATAGTGGGAGAGTACAGTAGGTACATCACCTCTATAAGAGGAGCATTTTCAACACACTGGTTCTGTTTCCCCAGGCCCATCACCAGATCTGTCTCGTGTTCCTGCCAGAAGTTAAATAAGCAAAGCTGCATCCAGAGCAAGATTTTGTTCTGTTTAATGTCTCGTCTTCTCTTTTCTTTTCCCTTCTTTTTTTGTTGCTTGTTCATTTTTCTCTCCTTTTGACAGCTTAGAAGACTTTGCCTTTTTTTGCTACGAACAGAATATGCAGACAGTTTAAAATTCAGCTGCAGCCTGACAAAAGCAGAAGTCAAAATGCAATCACTGTTCTCTACCTCTCCCCTGTCAGGCATCAAGTTTTTGAGTGCCAGGGAGAGCACAGACTCCACAATGCTCAGGCTTAAGGGCTGACCACACTTCCCAATGTGGTCACGTGTGCAAAGGGTGTTACTAGAATTGCTGTCTATGATAACCACACGCAAAGGCCTGTGGCTGCTCCTTACCAATGGCACTGTCCCCACCAACACTTAAAATATTATCGAGTTTTGGAAGTGCATGCAGTATTCATGAGTTTACAGTGATGTCTGACTTTGGTCCACATTGAAGCAGAATGAAATGGATGGAAACAGCAGCGTGAAAAAGTCTACTAATTAAGAATTTAAAAGTTCAGCAATGATATATTCAATTATCAACTATGATTTACTTTTTTTTTAATTCAGATGATGCTACGAGTCTCAGAAAGGTAACTAAAACCAACAAAACATTTAACACCAAGGAAACTAAGTTACCTTAATCATTGCATCACTGTCAACTGTATCTTGCTCATCCTCATCAGATTGGATCTCTTCCACATTCAAGTCTTCACCCAGTTCTAAGGTCCCACCAGATGCCGACTGCCTTTTCGATGTCTTGGCAGAACCAAGTGAATATGGAGTCAAATGTGCCTCTTTGTTGTAGGCACGTGTAAAAGCTGCTTTGACCTGTTAGGTTGGAAGGAAACACTATGAGCATCAGCCTAGGAACTGTAGCTTGTTAGCTAACCAACTCTTGGCTAGAGATTCCGCACTATCTCTCCCTTGGGAAGGTATGACCAAAGATCTGTAGAAGAGGACACTATTTCAAAAGGACACAGGAAGCATCTGAAAGCTGTATGGGGAAGGCTCATTTTAAGCAAGTCCCCCACAATCCTCAGAGTGTGCATCTTCAGATGCTCCTCACTTAGGCCTCCAATGATTTCAGCACCGTTGCTCTGCAGCCACCTAATCCAAGTCACTCACACCAAAGCCACCCTCGGCAGCACTGAACACCTGCCCCACGAGAGCAGCATACTCAGACTGGGGGTAAACACTCAGCAGCAGTGTAGGTTTAGGTATCAGCAGAGAAGATGGCCTGGGGTGGAGGAGATCATGGTTCAGATCTCACACCTGCCTAGTTTGTAGCAGAGACTTGAGCTTAAGCTCACCTCGTAGCAGATAAGGGTCCCAACCACTGAAGTCTCCCTTCAAGTGGACAAGCCCCAGAGGGACACGGGGGGGCACCACACACAGTCCCCCCAGGCCTGGCAGTTCAGTCTGAGCTTCATTCAGTGCACCAAACCGTACCAAATGAATGTGGTGGTACATCCAGGCTCTTAGCAAGAGGTGAGAAAGGCTCTGCATGAGGCTGATAGAGCTTATAGCCAGGAGCCCATGTGTGGAGAAGTCCTGACTGGATTTCCCCAACCCTTCCGTGTTCCACTCCTACGCCGCAGACACAGCTGGTTCCCAATGATCCTTTACACCAGGAACAACAGGTGTAGGACCACTGCACAGCCTATCTTTTAGGACATACCCCTAAACCCTTCGTAGTATGTTTGACAGCCAATCTGCAAAGACTGCATGGTCCAAAATTAATTACAGTTAATAAAATGATTCATTTGCAGCTGCACCAACTTCAGCCTTTCAGTAGCAGATCCATACCACAGCTGTTATTCTAGGATTTCTTTTTAAAGAGGTGTAAGATAAGGAGAAGAAAAAAAATTACTAGTGATTCCTACCTTGGGATCCAGCTTTGAAAAAGGACTGGGTTTGCCTCCCCACATGCTTATTTCCATGATATTTTCAATATCTTCTTTCATCAAGCAGTAGGAGTCCATGAATGTTATAGCTTCTTGTACACCATCTGCTCCAAAGTCTTTCAAGGGCTGGACCAGCACATCCCGCAGGTACGGCAAATACTCCATGTTCACTGTCCTCTTGCACCCCTGGGTTCTTTGTCAAATTGAAAGTACTAAGTGAATCTGTTCAACCACCACCACTCACTTCTAAACACAACAGCTTGGAGGTAGGCCCTCAGCAAATGTCAGATCAGCTGCATTAGGAGTTAGCTGCACGTTGTGCTGTGCCATTCCTTCTGCCATACCTCCACCAGGGACAACCAGCGTGAGGGGTTCAAACACTGAGCAGCTGGGGGAAGCACATCCCTAACTGAAAAACAGCAGCTTTGGGGGAAAAAATGTCACAGTACTGCTGACGAGACTAAAAGTGTTTGCAGTGTGATTGTTGTCCAGATTAAGTGCTAAGAAAATGCCACCAAGAACATACAAGCACATGCACAGAACATACACCAGGCACAGCAAGGAACTGATGGTAGGTAACGAGCTATGTGAGAAGGATCCATGCCAATACACAGCAGACGAGCAAGGTCAGTCCTACCTGAGGCTCATGTGCATCGCCAGTTCTTCAATGATGCGATCATGTTTGCCTGTGGATGAAAATTTCCCCAGCCAGCTGGGAAAGACGGGAAACTGGGACATGTGGCCTCTCATCAGCTCCCCTGGGAGAACACTTGCATAAATAGCCTGAAAAAGTAACACACGTGTCAGACCCAAAGCTCACTGACACCATGGCACGCTGCCCGACTTGTCTGCATGGAACAGTAGTGAATAGAGTGGAAACAGCCTGTTTTAAGAGAACTCTTTCTTGATTGCTTGTTTCTGCTCAACCCCTTGCAGGTTACAGCTTCAACCCTTGTACCACCCCATTTGTTACCGTGTTCTAAAATATCTGTGAAATTAACTGAGTTTTAAAAGCCATTTAAAAGGAAAAAAAAATTAAAAATCAGGCCTGTTCATTTCTCATTTCAGAGCACAGTCAGGCAAACTTCTAACTTCACACAAGTGCTGGAGTCTCCAGCAGACAGACACAGTGAAGGAAGTACTTCCAGACACCACTATCAACCTACACAGATGCAGCTAGCTCAGTTCCTAAGCAACTTATCTGAGTGGACCTGCGCTAAGTGGGGGGTGGATTAGATGACCTCCAGAGGTCCCTTCCAGTGTATCTGATACATTCTCTGGTGGGAAACTGCTCGGCTCACCAGCAGAACAGAATACTACATGAAGTATGAACTAATGTAGGTCATGAAATTATACTGAAACATCAATTTCAAGGGATCAGTCTCTTGCTCTGGATAACACTCACTTTGTCTGCTTTGTTGGGTAAGTGCTCACCTGTGTTGGAAGAAGGTTCCAGTTCTGCTTGCTACGAATCTGTTTGTCCACTATATCACCATCACATATACTATCAGCTGCTCTACTCAAGAGCACCAAGTGCTTTTTCAGATTTCCTCTGGAAAAAAACCCAAAGTTGGCTGTATTATGAAGCAGAAATATCCAGGTATGTTTTAATGCAGTTTTACTGCCCGACACGAAAGCCTGTGTCAGTTTAGGGTATGCAGTAACTCACCCAGCAGCAGCCGGTTTCACATGTACATAGTTCTCTTGGACAAAAAGAGGTGCTAGGGAATAATCATGAAAGAAAAGATCCGATTTGTCTATAAGAGACATACGAGAAGCCTCCTCTCCAGTAGCAAAAACCTTCCGGACAACATCAAAAGGGCCCTAAGTAAATGATATTTCAAGAAGTCAGTGGGTTGCAGGTCAACAGACACAATGAGAGACAGCACAATATCAACAAAATTACTGTAGTGATGTTACCCAACAGTCTCTGGGCTCAGGAGTATGAGATCAGTGTTCAGCACTTCCTTCCTCGTGCTTTACCAATTTTGAGAATTGAGTTTTACTTCCAATATTAAAAGAATTATCTCCTGAACAAAGAACTCAGGATGAGAAGTACAAGCTTCATAATTGCACCTTACATAAGAGACCAGTACAACAAAATATATACTCAAGTCTTGGATTCATTGCTCTTCGACTGCTTGTGGCAAGTTTGGCAGCTCCCTGCACGTAGGCAACGGCACTTCAGTTCAGCAGATGCTTACAAAGCCCAGGGATTACATCAGAACATGACAGTAACAGCCAGTCAGGTATTTACACTTACCAGTCTGATATCCTTTTTGGCTCTGCTGGCATCTGCTTTAGCCTCATCGTAAGTCAGTGATTTATCTTTTGCACACCACATATTGAGATTATGTAAAACCTACAGAACAGAATTGACATTTCAGTCGCGTTAACAGCATTAAATGGAAGACTCCAGCAGGAAACAGCCAGATCGCTGCACATAAAAACAACACCACCGTGCAAATACTACCTTGAAGTCAAGGGCTTGTACGTGATGTGCTCTCTGAGTGGACACTGACCTGTCGGATGTCCTGATTTGCTGCCAGGATTATCTCTTGCATTGCAGGTGGTGGAATTTTTAAGCCTTCTTTAAATGCAATAGACATCATGGCACCCTGTAATCCACACAATTGAGAAACTGTCACCAGGGAATTCCCATTAGTTTCTCCCCCTACAGAACACATTGTCACATCTTGGCAAACTCAAGAAGTGCGGGTTGGATGAGCGGACAGTGGGATGGGCTGAGAACTGGCTGAGTGGCAGATCCCAGCAGGTTGTGATCAATGGTACAGTGTCCAGTTAGAGGCCTGTCACTAGTGGTGTCCCCCAGGGCTCTGTACTGGGCCCAATGTTGTTCAATTTGTTCATCAGTGACTTGGATGAGGGGGTGGAGTGCCTCCTCAGATGTTTGCTGATGATACGAAACTGGGAGGAGTGGCCAATACCTCAGAGGGTCATGCGGCCCTTCAGAGGGACCTCGATAGGTTGGAGAGATGGACAGAGAAAAACCTTCTGAAGTTCAACAAGGGCAAGTGCAGGGTCCTGCACCTGGGGAGAACAACCCCATGCTCCAGTACAGGCTGGGGGCTGACCTGATGGAAAGCAGCACTGCAGAGAGGGATGCGGGGGTCCTGGTGAACAACAAACTGTCCATGAGACAGCAGTGTGCCCTTGTGGCCAAGAAAACCAATGGAATCCTGGGGTGTATTAGGAAGACCATTGCCAGCAGGTCGAGGGAGATGATCCTGCCCCTCTACTCAGCCCTGGTGAGGCCACGTTTGGAGTTCTGGGCTCCACAGCACAAGAGAGACATGGAGCTCCTGGAACAGGTCCAACAGAGAGTCACTAAGTTGATCAAGAGTCTGGAGAATCTCTCCTATGAAGAAAGGCTGAGGGAGCTGGGCCTGTTCAGCCTCAAGAAGAGGCAACTGAGAGGGGACCTCATTAATGTGTATAAGTACCTAAAGGGTGGGTGTCAAGAGGATGGAGCCAGGCTCTTTTCAGTGGTGCCAACCAATAGAACAAGAGTCAATGGGCAGAAACTGATGTACGGGAAGTTCCACCTGAACTTGTGGAAGAAATTCTTTACTGTGTGAGTTCCCACATGCTGGAACAGATTGCCCAGAGAGGTTGTGGAGTCTCCCTCCCTGGAGATACTCAAGATCCGTCTGGATGCAGTCCTGTGCCATGTGCTCTAGGATAACACTGCTTGGGCAGGGAGGTTGGACCAGATGTCCCACTGTGTTCCCTTCCAACCTCACCGATTCTATGATCTATGAAAAAGCGCTACCACATTGTTCTAGTTTAAAGCATGTATCATTAAATTTTCTCTCATAAACATAAATCATACCTTGTCATTGATGTAAAAGAAAAAAAAAGCACATGATCATTAAACAAAAATAATCTTTGCATATGTTTAAGATAGGCTCCTAAATCTGAAAGGCTTCCTTCATTCTTTGGGAAGAAAAACTCAGACAACCCATTTTGAAAAGCAAAGCAACTCACTGAGGTGATCCATTAATTTTAAGCAGTATTTCCAATTCTGTATGAATTCTGCCACACGAAGAGAGAAGTTATTGGTGGCAATTCAGTGCAGCCACACAGCTACAGCCTTCTCACCTTGATCTGTTCTAGACGAGGTCTCTGAAAACGAAGATCAAAACAGTAGTGGACCAAGGAACGAATTTTAGGATGGTTTCGATCATTACACATACAGATGATGGGTATCTTTGTGTGTCTAATCAAACCGATCAGCTCCTGCGATTTAAACACATTACAACAAATGTATTAGATACCTCAGAGAATGATTCAAATGTCATACATTAATATCAGCATTGATCCCTGCCTTAAATCAGATCCTTGACAGATGCCAGTATTTAAACTCTTCCTACTGTAATTACATTTCCACACAATGAAAATCCAGTTCCTCTCCAACTTCTTCCACTTGCTATTCTATTCAGCTGCAACGTACCTGCTGTTCACCCAGTCCCACTATCCGCTTCCAGTAACCATGTTTAGACCATTCTCTATAAGCAGTTCAGCTCAATAGCCCAGAGCAGAGCTGTCCACCTGCAGAACCAGATTCATTTGTCCAAAGGCCAGTTTGATCTGGCCTCTGCTCAGAGGGAGGACACATCTTTGACTGCACCCTGCCACAAACAGTGAAGAGGCAGGAAGTAAAAAGATCGGCTCTACCCTGTCCAAAGAACTCAGCCCTGAAGCTTCAGCACTATTAGGCTTACCAGAACAAACTTTGCCTGCTCCAATGAAGGTGAAATTGAGTTCAATTTCAGATTCCCGAAATGTAAATGTCTGCATCTGAGCTAAAGATCTGTGTGCCCTTTATTGTCAAAGTACTGTGTGTGACCATCCTCAGAAGCTAAAGCTGGAGCTGCCAAGGAGAACAGAGTATAACACTACCTATCCACGTTATTTATTCAGTGTTACTGCCTACTGAAGAGAGCAACTGTCCCAGTCAGATTGCAAACCTCCCACTGCAGGTAAGATGTCAGCTGCAGAGACCTGAGGATAAATTCACCTGTACAGGAATAAACATCAGAAGTGCAGAGACCCATGTCCATCACTCCAGGCTTCTGTAACAGAAATATCTTTTCCCCCCCTGCCCCCCACCTTTCACAAACTTCTAAAATAGGTCAGACAAACTGTACTCTACAGAGACTTTCTACGGAACGTGGGCTGAGGACAGCAGACTGGCTTGAAATACTTTGTGCTGTATATGGTATGCACTCTTAGCAATGGCATTAGCTAATAACTATAGCAGTTTCACCTGAATCCCTCCTCTGTCTTCATTGCCTGCCATACCATCCACTTCATCCATGATCAATACATGTTTCCCGCTAACTGATGAGGATGTGCCTGAAAGTGAATATGGACAAGAAAATGAGATGGGAATAAAATAGGGTCTTGCTCAAGAGTTTTACCCAATGCTTTATAGGTTAGGTAAGCCCATCCTAGCAGCTGAGGTGGTGGTGAACCTCTTGCTCTGCCCACTTGATCACACCAACTTATGTTCGCAGAATAGACCTGGCTATAACCCTGTCATCTTCTAAGAAACAAGTCCCATGCAACAGAAGAGCATCTGCAGAGTTCTTGAGCAGTTTGTGCACATTAACAACTGATTCTAGTAATAGCAGGATTTAATTGTACAACTGAAGATGAAATAAAACAGCTTACTAAATGAAGCCATGCCTATGAGAGCCAGATCCCTCCACGTGATAAGCAAGTTAAATTCCTAACACTGTTGTGTAACAAGGAAGCTCTGTCCCTCCTGTAACCAGACTCTTAACACAACAAAAATCCTCCTTCAAACAGACATACCCGAACAGAAGTCTTTGATGCTGGTGTTGTTAAGCGATTCAGCAACCACTTCCTTCAGACTGTTCTTACTGCGAGTGTCACTGGCATTCAGCTCCATGTAACTATACCCCAGTTCCTAGTCCAAACACACAAATCACACAAAAAATGTGAACACAGATCAGTGAAACAGCACGCCCACACTCAGAATTAGAAGCAGTATTTCAGAGTTCCAGAAGAAAGCTCTTACAACACCATTTTCACATATAATTTGTGGCTTGGATTCCTTTTCCCTCTTACGCTCCTTCTATTGCACTCCAAAAATATTTACAACCAGACAGAGATCAGATATGTCCAAAAGAGAACTTGGGGGATGGGAGGGTGAAGGGAGAAACAAAACACACAAAAAACCCCACCCACCAAAAAAAAAAAAGGGGCAGTAGCACAGATTTAGTTCTGAAGGATTAACAGGACTGCCATCAGAGACAGAAAGAGAACTACATACGAGCCAAGGCTGGCTAAGCTCTGTGCTATTTCCAGTTGCATAATCAAACTCTTATCAAAAAAAGAGTCAGGACAAGAAACATGCCACATCCCTCTGAAAGCTGAAGGAAAGATAAGCTTTTAACTATTCAACAGCTAGGAAACACACAGCTCCCACAGCAGTCCTAACACTGCAGGGCAGGGCTGCATGTCAGTCCCTGAAAGAATTTAACCCAGCTGCTCCCCATCAGCAAACTCTCCTGTCAGGGCCATGCCACTGCACAGCAGTGAGCTGCACACAGCCTTAGTCTTGCAGCTTGAACAACCCACATTTGCTGGCTGTTCCTGTGAAGCACAGAGAAATGCTCTGCAGAGATGTGAAGCAGCTATGAGCAAGTTAGGTTCGGAACCAGAAGCAGAAAAGACCATGCCAGTGCAAGAACGAACCCGTCAGCACATCCAGGTCTTAGGAAGGTCTAGTTTTGGGTGCAGCATCAGCCTGTTGGCAAAAACCTCTAAGGCAGGAGGGAAGTGAGGGGCGACTGGGAGTTACTCTGTACAACTCAAATATTGAGGTCAGTAATCATTCCTTCCCAGCACAGAGATCAGATAGCTGACTATAGTTCTCAACCCTTCCAAGCTGGTAATACCACGTTCTAAGAAAGTTCTTGCAAGTCAAAGAAGAACAAAATAATCTGTAACTTCTTAGAATCTAACACTGGTAGTAAGTTAGCTTTAATGGTATTTCTACAATAGGGAGTTCCCAGCTGATGCTCATGACACAGCTGGAACACTGTGTTCCACTCCATTGGGAATAACAACTAATTTCTAAATTCAGATTTAGAAAGACATATAGCCCTGTCAACTTCTCATCCTAAAGTAGTGTTTGAATCTAGACTGAGTCTGGGAAAGATATCTTTTACATAAATAAAACCCACGACCAAGTCTGTCATTGAAACTTTCAAACAGCTTGCCAGAATTCAACTGCCACTATGTTTAGTGCAGATATTCTCCGATTTGTTGAACTACTGTTAAACACAACTTCTGAAAATCACTTCCAATTGTTCAACATACTGTCACATGCTTCCTCTCAATATAACAAACACAGACACCCACTGCTACGTTCTCACCCCAGACCTGATAAAGGCAACTAAATGTCCACATGTTTTCACCTGTAACCCTGTTCTGTGCAGGTAGAACTCGGCTGGGAGCAGACCCTGGCCATTTGGGGGGTATACACCTGCACATTGCATCTGCATCCACATACAGAATCAATACATAACAAATAGCGCCGGGAACAACCCTTAGGATGAACTCACCTTACAAACTAAAGAAGCTGTAGTAGTTTTACCTACTCCGGGTGGACCAGAGAGTAATGCTGCTTTAAAACCAGTCCCATCATCTTTGCCTCCAGTTTTATTGGTCTTTGCTATAAAAGAAGATTCCAGATTTTACCTGGGTATGTATTACAAGACAAACTGCACACTTCATGTAAATCTTTAAAGATGTTGAGCATCACTGGAGTTTTTTCTTACTTAAGACTTGCTATGCATATCAAAAATACACACACATCTGCATCCTAACCATTTGGGGAAAAGTGGTTTAAGCCATCTTAGTTTAAGTCTTGCAATGATTCTGAACTGAAAAATAGCAAAAGTGCTATTAATGTAATACAACCATTTCAACAATTTCCTCACAACCACATCATAAAAAAACCAACAAAACCACCCCAAACTAAACCAAACCCCAAACACACCGCACAGAAAAACTTCAGTACCTGTTACAGCTGCAGTGAAACTCTATTTTAAACTCCGAAGAAGTCTGTAGCATGACACACTACACGTGGCATGGGCTGCCTGTCAGCCAGAACTAGGACCTTAACAATTCATCTCCTCCCCACACACGACAGCAACCATTTAGATGTGTTGCTATCCTGTATTTTTACCACGTGTACACACAGGTTAGCACTGGCCAGCATTTCTCTCAGTGAGAAATAACCTGATGGGCTGAAAGTGAGGCCACTTTTACATACCTTACTGCTAGGTTATTGTGCTTTCTTTTGGGGAAAAAAAAAAAATCCCATTTAAGAGAACACCACAAGATTTAAAAAACATCTTCAGACACGGTTTGCTTTTCTAGGTGGGTCTGAGGTTTTTTTGGGGGTGGGGTTGCTGGTTTTGGCTGGGTAGAGTTAATTTTTTTCACAGTAGCTAGTATGGGGCTGCGTTATGGATTTGAGCTGAAAACAGTGTTGATAATGCAGAGATGTTTTAGTTACTGCTGAGCAGGGCTTACATAGAGTCAAGGCCTTTTCTGCTTCTCACCCCAACCCACCAGCGAGTAGGCTGGAGGTGCACAAGAAGCTGGGAGGGGACACAGCCAGGACAGCTGACCCCAGCTGTCCCAAGGGATGTTCCACATCACATGACGTGGTGCTCAGCCATATAGAGCTGGGGGAGGATGAAGGACAAGGGGGGATGTTTGGAGGGATGGCGTTTGTCTTCCCAAGTAATTGTTACATGTGATGAAGTCCTGCTCTCCAGGAGATGGCTGGAACGCCTGCCTGATGATGGGAAGTGAGGAATGAATTCCTTGTTTTGCTTTGCTTGCACACATGGCTTTTGCTTTATCTATTAAAGTGTCTTTATCTCAACCCACGAGTTTTCTCACTTTTACCCATTCTCTCCTCTGTCCCACCAGGAGGAAGTGAATGAGCAACTCTGTGGTGCGTAGCTGCCAGCTGGGATTAAACCACAACATGGTGGTAAAGGAATAACTACTTTAAGGAGAAAAAACCCAAACAAACAAAACACAAAAAGAAAGAAAAACCACCACCCTCAGGCTCAACTGCTTCTACAAGTGCATCTGACTTCGGCCTCACTCCTGTCCTAGAGTTGCTCTGCTGTCTCAAAGGCCCTCGTTGGTCCAGGGAACAAGCAGATTGGCATGGAAGAACACAGAGAGAAGTTAACCATGCTGGTTACCTTGTCCATCGTCCGAGGTATTCTTGTGCCAATTTCGGAGCCACCGGAGCAGTTTATTAGCACAGCTCTGCTCACCCTGCTGTCCAATTATTGCCTTAAGAGACACAGGCTTGTATTTATCTACCCATAGCAATCGTTCTGTTCCATCTTCATTCATCTCAGAAACCAAGTTCCGCTTGGGCTTTGGGGCTTCTTTCTTCTCTACAGCTTGCCGTTTGAAGTCCACAAGCTTTCGAACAGGTTTGACAGCATCTCCTTTCTCAGGAGTAGACTTATTTTTTTTATTACCAGTTTCCCTTTTGAAGGGGCTAAAATTTGTTTTCCCAGCTTCAGC
This sequence comes from Aegotheles bennettii, assembly GCA_013398125.1. Classification (NCBI taxonomy): domain Eukaryota; kingdom Metazoa; phylum Chordata; class Aves; order Caprimulgiformes; family Aegothelidae; genus Aegotheles; species Aegotheles bennettii. The sequence goes on from VZRW01012407.1 coordinate 239,174, forward strand.
CTTCTGTGGTGTCTTTTTAGGTCTCGGCTCTGCTTTCTTTGCCTTAGGAAAATAAAGGTAAGAAAGTTAGAGGGAAATTAAAAAAAACCATACACTAAATAAACATGCTGTCTTTGAACACACGTATGCTTAAGAAAGTAACAAAGCTTGTGTATCGATAAAAAAAACTTCAAGAGCAGATAAAGAAACATTCCTCCATGAAAAATAAACTATTGCTAAAGACAATACCACCTGGTTCTGTAGCACAACCTACAAAAGAAGCATGAAATGTTCTGGTCATTCCAAGAGCAGTTCCCTTGCTCCCTAAGCCTGATGCATCGCTAAAAAAATAATGCAAAACTGGTGACTGTCAGGTTGGAACAAATGGGCCACCAGACACCCATGAAGCTGAAGCACAGCTCTCACAAAATAACACTTCCAAGCTCAAACACTAGAAATAAAAAACAACACTAGGAACACATGGATAAAAGGAGGAGGAACAGGGAATAACCCTGCCCCCAATAAGGGAACACTCCTCTCAAGCACACACTTTGAAAAACAAAAGAACCAGCTATTTAAGAACAAAAAAAACCTCAAAAAACAAACCACAACCCCAGAAAGTGTTCAACCCAAAGCAATTCAAAGAAAGTGAAAGTAATTGGCTAATAAGTTCAGAACTGCTTCTCCTTAAGACATCAGTAGTATCTTTACATGCAACAATTCATGTCTAGCCACATCAGAAGTACCAAAGCAACATCCACACTGAACGCACAATATGCTAGAGATAATGGAGATTTTAATAACATTTCATCAGCCACTACAGACTGAATTTAAATATGCATTAAAAAACTGTTACTGTTTTCACAATATTCCCTGGGAATAAAAAATAAAATCTACCTTTACTATTACTAGTTCAAGTACCATATGAAGACAACATCTGTTATATATACACACATGGTTTACATACAGTTGTCCCACGTTTACAGCACAATTTTATATTGGGCCCATCTAGGTACCACACAATATCAGTTACAATTACTTACTTCAAGGAATAAGCTCAAAGTTTAAAACTGAAACCATCTAAGGATATACAATTACCCCCTCAGTCAGATACATAAAACACAGAATAGTGTCAGACTATAAAAATAAAAGGTGGGGAAAAATCCTGTAGCTCCCAAATAGAAGACTTCAACACAAATATAAAATTTTCACTTTCAATGCTTTTAACTGACAATCATAGATTTGGATCAGAACACCAAAACTTCTCCAATCAAAAAATACCCCAAAACCCTAAGTTTATAATACACAAACCTCTGTTTCAGCTGCCAGCTCATATTTGGACTTCTTGCCTGGCATAGTTCGAATGAGATCAAACAGGCCATCCTCATCAATAACTTTTGTCCCTAAAGTCGATGCCTGGAGCCAAAGAAAGAGTTAAAATTAAGGGCAAGTAAAGTAAGGAGTTACCTAATTCACTTCAAAGTGCTTTCCAGTACAGACTGTGTTCAGGAACACAACAGAAAGGTTTTTTTATATATATACACATATGTATACATATATATATATATAGACACACACATATATATGTGTGTGTACGCATGGGTATATGTAAATAAAAACAAAAAGCCCTAAAACATTAGGTAAGTTTCCCTTTTTAACAGACACTTTATCTGTAGTACTGCCTCCTTTGGCAGGGATACTGAAAATCAATACAGATGGATACGAACAATTCAAGAGTTTCACTTCACTCACCTTTTCACACTTAGACTGGCCACAGTCTCGCCCCATAACTAGATAGTTTGTCTTCTTGCTGACATTGCCAGTTACTTTTCCTCCGTAACGTTCAATCAGAGATTTGGCCTCATCTCTTTCAATAGACTCCAGAACGCCCGTAATTACGAATGTCAGGCCTTCCAAGCAGTTTTCAGCTCCCTGAGAACCACAGCATTACAGAAAATGCCATTACCTGATGCAACTCTACCAAATACCTCTTCATAGGCTTTTTGAATGCCCTACCATAACAAGTACCCTATGAAACTTGAAAAACAGGCCTATCATACCTAGCTAAGTGATAGATATAAGTTCAAAAGCCACGAAAAAGAATCACTACCAACAAAACTTCACATTGTTTACTTGACTGATCATACTCATAACACTGTGCTTCAAGCCTAGCGTGCCAGTCAAGTGACTGACAGCAACCCTCAAGAACAGTAACTATTTTTCATCATCATGACTTCATAAACCAAATACTGAATTTAATTTCTTAGTATATTTCCTTAGTCACTGCTTTGCATTACAATTTAGCTTTTTCCAATACATATTTCCTATTTAAACAGTTTGGTTGATACTGGTTAGAACACTTATAACAGTAAGCCTACAGCACACTCCACTTCTACATATAGAATTTGACTGTAGCCAAACTTACCCGAGGTATCTCTTTGGAACCCAGCGCTTTTGGACCCTCGCGATTCAGGAAGCTTCGGTAGGCTTGATAATTGATTCGCTTCTTTTCAGAGTCCTCAGGACTTACAGACTTGGGCAGGAGGGGAAAAAAATTAATACACATACTACATATATAAAAAAACAACAAAATCAACCCAGGCATCACAGTTTACGCCCCAAAGGAAAAGTTCTAACATTTGGGGTTTTTTTAATCTATTACCATGCAATATGGAAGCCTGCTCTGATTTTGGTGCTTGTGTTTTGTTTGTTTTTAGAAATATTTAAAAAAAAACACCTGAGAGTTTAAAAAATATGTACCCATTGTTTATTGTCAGGTCTCTGTAGATTCATCTGTATTCCACTTGTACATGCTCGCTCAATTCATGAATTGTTGCTTTAAATTCACATCTTATTTTATTTCAGAATGATGATCAGGTATAGACGAGATCTACACTTACACAAAGTCTACTCTGTAGGACTTCTACTTTTGAGACATTTAAGCTTTATAATCAGTACAAAATTATTTAAAACTCACCCCAAAAAAAGTTGCAGACTCTCCCTCTCCATTACAACTATTATTTCAGTGTCAAATCTGGGTATTTTGTACTTTATGAATAAAAAGTATGTTCTGAGATTGCCAATAACTATCAGTGTTCAATAATTACAGTTACTGACTGTTAAAACTAAATTATATTCCTATATAAAGATATCAACCATAAGAAATATACTTCAGAAATAGGAGACGAGGGAGGGAGAAGGAAAGGAAATAAATGTCCAAGCAATGCCATTTTTCATTCTAACAGCAGTATAGATTCACAGGATTACCACATTCACACAAACAGTAAGCTTTCACTCACTAGGTAAGTGTCAGAATTCCTGCATTCTGCGTTTTTTTTCAGGCAAGTTATATGTGAAAAAGCACCAAGCTGATTTTGCATTGTACATGCATACCTTAACGAGCATTAAAGAACTCTCAGTTCCTTCATGCATTTAATTTACACTTTTCCACTTTTTTCCTGTATTTTTTACAATTGCTAGAAACTTAAAAGCCTTACCATAATTTGAAGTCTTAAAAACTGCCCAAAAGGTTCACAGTACCAAGTTACATCAGTGACACACAAACAATAATAAACAAAAACTGTTTTCCTGCAAACTCCACCAAGCCATTTAAATTCATTTTGATAGCTCCTACCTCAGTCTTCTTGGGAGAAATTTTCTTGGGAGAAATTTTCTCCTTCTTTGGTGTTGTCTTCTCTTTTTTCCCTGAAGCAGTTTTTTCCATAGGCAAGGTCTTACCCATCAACTCTTTTGCTGTTTTACCACCAGATGATTGTGGGGATGAATGAGACCCTTTTGAATGTTCAGATTTAGTTTTCTGCTTCACAGTATAATCCTTTGCTTCACCTGTCGAGTTTGTTGTTTTCACTTGACAGAAAGCAGACAGAGGAGAGCACATATATAAGAATGTATCTCATTAATATTGTAAATTGGTGAAATGTTTTCTTTATTTTGTGTTCTACCTCTTTCCGACTGCTTGTATCTTTCTGTCACATTAGGACTGCTCTTGATGCTCAATACTGTTTGCTCACCTCCCGAATCTTTCCGAGCCTAAATAAACACACAATACCAAAGTCAGAGATGCATATCCCAAGCTACCATTAAGTCCAGATCCCTGAGTTTCCCTGCTATTAAGCACAACAGGCAGAATGACATCTCTCAAAGCCAATCCCTGCCACGAGTCAGAATACAGTCTCTACCAAAGGCAGGCAGATGAGCAAATTCTGCACTCAGCCACGCACATAATCATTCCTGAAGTCAAAGGCCAGACAGATTTTCAGGTTACAGTAAATTTCAGTTCCAATCAGCTTACTGATTAGTCTAAAAGTACTAATACTTCCTATACTCAAATTAGTAGTTCTTGATGTGCAACCCTGAAAGTGTTTACTGCGCCTTATACCACAAGCTGTGAGAGCCGGGCAGACTCCCACCACTGGGCTTAGTCTGAAATTCTCAAGATCCCTACTCACCCCTTCACTCAAAGCAAGGAGAGTATTCTCCTCCTTTTTTCTCCCATCACTTCTCACTGAGTTGTACCACTGACTCATGTTATTTGATCTGGTCCTCCTGAACCAACAGAGCTATAGCTGATCTAAAACCTGAGTCTCCAGCAATACACTTCACTCAATTAGAACTAGAATCTAGAATTCCATGTCAACAGAGCAGACAGCACAAAGACACAACGATGCCCGCTGTCCGATTAGGAAGGACACTTTATTTACCGAGTGAGGAAAATCCAGGAGGAATGTATAAAAAGTATGTTATTTTTCTGCATTAAAACAGCAAGAAAGTGTTTGCATTTGCGTGGAAGTCTCAAAACAAAGCTTAGGTGTCTAAACAAGAACACTCCTAGCAATGCGATTTATAAAAACTAAACTTTAAAAATAATCCAACCTTTTTCTTCTGCGGTGTTTCATCCAACATGGCCAAAGTTTTAGCAAATTCTTCATCTTCATGCAGCTGTCTCTCCAGCTAAAAGAATTAAAGAAAAAGAAAAATATTTTTAGGCTCACATCTAACAAGTTTTAATTCTACAAATTCTTTTAAAACTCAGGAGAAAAAGCTTATCTAATGTAAGACAGCATATAGCTAGAAAAAGTGCATCCTACCAGAAGCAAATAAACTTCTGGAAATGGCACTGAAGAATTACTTGTTTCCCCGAAAAAGAGAGACTAAAGCTAGCAAGAAGAGTAGAGTTTTGATTTAATGCACTAGAAACATTAATAAGCCTGTATAATCTGTTTTCAAAGAGGTTTTCTGTTCCTTCATATTTTTTTTACTGTTATGTGTCCTTTTTGTTTAATAAACAATGAAAACTTGAAGGAAGGATCTCACAACAACCAGCTTGCACCAAGATGCAACCTGTTGGCTTTAGAAAACTTCTAAAAGCAATCCCAAAAGACAAGTAGGAAGAATGCCTGCTAAGTATTATGACGTCTCAATAATGCATGTTTTACTTTTGTTTACTGCTAACATCATATATGAAAAAAACTTCTGGCAGTTTGAAGAATTTAGCTGCTGCCCTTAGCCAGTTCCATTCACTTTATGGAAACAAACGTACTTTAACTTTTTAATACTTCTATTTACACAACTGATTTTCTTTGACAGAAGAACCAGTAGGAATAAATACTGCACATAGAATTCAAGAAAGTCATTTATTAATTGTTAATTGATTGCTTCATTTTTATTTCACTTAACAAAATCAATGTGACATCTACAGTGATAACTGATCATGAGGTTACCTTTCCTATCCAATATAGCTCCTTGGGGAAAACTTTTTATATACCTGTGTAGTGTATACAGTTGTCAATAAATACTGATCAACAAAACTCTGTCTTAACAGTCCTGAAATCCAATATGCCATGCTATAAGATTCAAACAGATTACTTTATAAAACCAATGTGCCACAGCCTTTATTTTTGTGCCCATAACGATGAAATGCCTCTACCTTCCCTATGTACACGGAGAAAGGGGAAGGGCAGCGACTATCAAATGCAAACCAGACTGAGACAAAGATATACCTGAAATAAAGTACATTCCTTTGATGATACATATAGACAATGAGAGTGCTATAGATAAGATCAGTTCAAATGAAAGACAACAGCTTGTTTTTCATGACAGGTTAACTTTCTAATAGATAAAAGCTAGATTTCTCACACCTCTGGGGAGGTCAAGAATGAGACTAAGTTTTGCATGTACAACATTTATTTCAAAGGATAATCAATATTCAAACAGCTAAGTTTAGGACACACATGTAAGTCATTCACATTTTTCTCAATTATAAGAAAACTCAGATGACAGTATGTAGAACAAATCGTGAATGGCAATGGCTTTTAATTTTTCACTCCAGGGAGTTAAAAAAAAATATCATCCAAAACCCACAAAGAAGCAAAAAGTGAATTCTCTGCAAAAAGCAAGGCTATTAGAGACACATCAACTGCACAGGTAAAGAATGCTTGGATAGACAGAAAACAGATTAAGTGAGGCATTCTATTTACATAATTGAAATAATGCCCATAAAAATAACTGCCTGACTATATTTGCACATATTTGCAAGAGTTAAGTATACAGGTGAATTACAATTGGAAAGTCCATCTTAATTTCTTATGGAAAACCAATTTTAAGTTAAACAAACTGCTCTTGTCATAGACCAACAAATTTACAAAGCTTTTACCTCTGAATCTTCTTCAAGCTGCAGTTGCCTAGCAATGGCCTCATCATCTACTGTGCTGTCTCTGCTTTGTGAAGGCTGTATTTAAGAAAAGAAGACCAACAGTTCAGTTTCCCCAATATTGTGTAAATTATAGTAATTTAATCTGTATGGATTCATTTTGTATACTTCTAGAAAAGGACTAAGAATGAGATATGCAGCGTTTTATTCCCAGCAATCTAGCCTAAATGCTGCAAAACAGGGCTGTTTGTTTTCAAGACATTTTACTATTCAAAACAAAACCATGCTACAATATCTCATTTCTTCAAACAATGCTGAACATCTCTGAAGCTGTCACAGTTGGCTAGCTTGAAAGAGAAATCAACAACTACACTGTGAACTTTTCATTTCCTCCATTTTTTTTTGTGCTTTGTTATTCCACAAATATATATGCCATAAAGCTTAAGTAAACAACTTCCCTTCTCTCCCTCCTGCCCTCCACCCCCAACTATAAGATATCCCATCCACTCACTAATCTTAGAGAACTACTTAATTTTAAGTAGTAACTTAAGAAACAATAGAAAAAAATAATACTTTCAACTTTGTGCTATCTTCTCAAACATGGAAATGTTACTCAAAAATTGCATTTGAGGACTTGATATGACTGCACATATCATCAGAATTGATCTTGTACTTGAGTGGTTATTAAAATAACATGAAATAGGATAAGCAGGTAAGCACCTCCTTGCAGTCATTCACCTGGCCATTTTGATCTGGTATCAGACACACTAGCAACCTAAAGGAACACAATCAGTACTCACTTCTTTCCTTTTACTTGCTACCAGTTTCTTTTCTGACCGTTGGACACTACTTGTTCCAAAGAAATCAAACGCCGAGGTGGGAGTCTGTTTCACTGGAGATAACGGTTTACTTTTAGCTCGTAGTTTTACATCCTCCTTTTTTGCTGTAGTTGTTCCTGGACAACCAATCACTGATGTCCCATTCTCCTTCGGTTTCAAGGTATTTCTTTTATTGACAAAGTCATCTTCTTCATCTAAACATGAAGAGTATTCTATTACTTCTGGTACATGGAACTTAAGTTCTTATAATGGACCTGTCAAGAGACCTATTTTGGCAGATTACATCAACTCAGATCCTAAGAAAGGTATTGCAGGTGTTTAGAAGTTATTTGGAAAAAAAAGGCTGAGTTGCGTAACACACAGTATTTAGCATCCTTAATAGCACAGCTCAAGTCTGAACAGATTGAATACTGAAATAAAGACACATAAATTTGTTACTTGTGTTCACACATTACCTTGTGAGAGGTTCACAAAGAATGCCTTCCCTTCTTACGTAGGGAAGATAAACTGAAAATCTAGGTCACTGAAATTTGAACCCTTTCCTTAACTAATGCAATATTAAATTGAACAGCACAACTCTTCTTTCACGTAAAACGTGAAGTAAAAATCTATATTTTATTACTTTATAGTATTCATTAACAGAGTAGCTAATATAGGCTTTGTAGAATTGCATATTCTTAAGAATCTCTCAGTATTACACTATAAACTGGAAAATATTAGAATATTTACAAACAGCTTCTTGAATAAGCTTACCAGTTATTTGCAAAGTACGGCTCACAGCTTATGAATGTTTTAACAGAAACACTTTAACACCATTTTTTACTTTTTTCCTTTCATTCAGAGATTTTATGAGCCATTCTACACGCTCTACATTTCCACATTTACACACACTCTCCTTCCAGTACAGACAAAACCACCTCAAAGAAACGCAGCCATTTCACAGAACAAAGAAATTGGACAAGAGGTCAGCATACAAAACAGATTTTCCAATTTAAAAGGAGGAAAAGTGGCATACACAGTTTCATTAAGAATTAGCCCACAGGCCACTGAACAAGAGCTTAATCTTTCTTTTTAGGACTCTTCTATAAACAGCCAGGACTTGACATTCCCAGCAATGAAAAAGAGGATTTGATGGCCATTTATTCATTCTGGACCCAAACTCTTCACTCAGTCAAATCAACAAAACATATGACCAAGGACTTCAAAGAGTTTTGTGTAGTGTCATGAAGTCTTACTGACAGTTATACAAATGAAACCCTATCACTGAAGCATACAAAACCCTTCCGATACCATTGCCAAATGATTAGATTAATATAGCAGCACAGAAGACAAACATCACTGGACAAACTTCTTGATCAGTGACAAAAACACTTTCTTCATGAAATCTTCTAAAAACTCAAAGTGTGCAAGGGCTAAGAAGCATACTGCAAAAAATCCCCACAATGAACATTAGACACAGAAAGAAAAAAGCACAAACACTTGAGAGGAACAGAAACAGAGGCCACCTCATTTGCATGCCTCTAACTGGTCTGGTTTTACTTCTCTCAAAATAGAGATATTTCGGATGCTCCCCTCAACGTATTATGAATGCAGAATGTTGTGAACATCTGTTTTATAACTGAACTTAAATTGACAGTATTATCACAAAAATATGTTCATTTTCCAGTCATCTCTACTTTAAGCCTCATTATTTTATTCATACAAAAATTTGTTCTCTTACCCAATTCCCTAAGTTTAGACGATGTCGTATGTCTGACACCTGTAATTTTTGTTAGATACTAGACAGAGATAGAGAGAATAGATGAAACGAGAAATAATTGTTTCACAGAATTCTGTGAAACAATTACTTCTCACCTCATCTTTTCTCAGTAGACGGTAGTAACAAGAGTGTTTCAGGCATGAGCTGGAACTTCGAGACTGACCACTTGCTAAGCAGACTATAACAAAGTACAAAGAGGGATCCTGACAATTCCTGGGAGAGAAAGTTCAGAGAGAAAGGAAAATAAAGCAAAGATACATCTCTAAGGGAGGTAATTGGTTCAGCAGTTAAATCAAGAATGTGAAATACAAGAAAGTGGCATTTTAGCCAATTCAATTCACAAAGCAATATATGGAAGAGAAAACTCAAGTCCAGGTCCTTCAGTTGACAGCAGCGAGTTTTACCACAAAGCTAAAAACTTTACTATTCTCCACACAATTTCCTTTGCCTCGGCAGCAGTAAGTCCCCTGCTGCCATTTAGCTGAATTTAACACACTATTACATACCTAGGAGATTTGGACACTAGATGCTTTAGGCTCCTAATTTACCATAGCTTGAGGTCTGAATAGGAGACTGCTTTATGTCAAACACCTTCAGAAACAGTTTTGGTTCTTCTAAATTTTTCAGTTTAACAAGAAAATACATTTGCAGGAGTAAAATGTACCCACTACTAGAAATTAACAGTTAATGTAGATGTAATTATGTTTATTTGCCTCAGAAAGAAGATACAAATCCTGTTCTGGCTCCCTGCACCGAGTTTTTCTTAAGCTAAGGACTGCTCCATGCTAGAAAAGAATATTTACTCATCACTGTTGTTATCAGAAGATCTGCATGCAATACTGATTTTTTTCATTATTCACTCATAACCATTTAAATAACAACAAAAAACAACAGGATATTGCTTTCTCTTGAGTAGAAAAAAGCAGAGTAAATATAATTAGGTTTTAATTAAAAAGGATGTGGAATTGAGTCGTTTATGATGCCAGAACTAAGTATTATCAATAATCAGAGCTTTGCTTTAATTACATCCTTCCTAGATACGACAAGACTTTTATTTAGTACTTATTGACTGCAAGCGGCAGCCAAACAAGGGTGAGAGACACAACCCTTAGGAAGAGTCATCTGTAGATGTAAATAAAGAAAAGGCAGAATGAGAACATGAAAATGGCCATTAGGAAACAAAAGCACCCCCATTTTGTTAAGGGGGTTTCAAGAGATGCTTTAAGGGGCAGATACTCAAGCTACAGTTTCAACCCGTGTTCAGGAAACTCACGAACACACCACAAATTTGCCTGATCTCCAGGCGCTCCCTTTGCTTCACGTACTGAAGAACATCAACTTTTTCAGTGAAACCTTAACACTGCCTCCTTGACACAAACTGCTCACGCATGCCTACTGCCACAGAAGTGAACAGCCAAGTTAATCAGTTGTGCACTTTCAGTTTCCCTAACAAGCACAAGGGTGACTTCATTTACAACTTTGAAAACATCAAGAGTCCCAGTACTGCTGCTGGACTATTCAGGTCAGTGCTTCTCAACACATGACCTGTAAAAGGAGAGAGACATTCTCACTCATACAAGCAAGAACGTAATTTGTGGGGAAACAGAAGTGAAAATTTGGAATTTTAGCTTATAAAAATCGCAGATTAATTGCAGTCTTATAGCAATTGCTAGGTGAACTGTTGAGATAGCCTTCCATGGGGCACAGACTTCACAAAGAAACAGGAATCCATTTTATCAACTAGATTACTTTTATGTTGCTAAATCTTTGTATAGCAGAGTAAGACTATTTCAAGAACAGTATTTCCTATTTACGTGGCCACATTTTTTGTGTGCTGTACCATGAAAAAACATCCTGACCATACACATTTGTGTTTTTCATGATTAGCTCTGAATTACAAACACAAGACAAGCCCATGTATTCTAGTCAAGTTTTCTGGAAATTAAGTAGATGTGACAAAGAGAAAGCTAATTGTGTGATTAATGGAACAGACAAGCATGACAACCAGAAGATTGCTTTTAATTATTTTGGATGCAAATGCTGCACACAGAGCAGGGACCTATTATGCCTGGCAATGTACAAGGACAAACTTCCCTAGCAACAAACAACTGTTAAAACCTGAGGGGTTTAAGAACTATTCCATGACATTAAAGCACATCTGGCTTTCCTTTCATATACTATTCTAGCAGTAGTACAATCAGGTACAATAAACTAACGCCTCCAGCCCACCTGTAACTGTTTGCTATTCCTCTTCCTCTTTCCTATCCTCACCCTTTCTCAACAGGCTTTCACCTACAAAGCAACATCTGTGGTTGTTCCCTAATCGAGCTCTATCAAAATTACTTAGGCTGTGTTAGATATTTGTTTAAATTCAGATAATTTTTAAAGGTTCAGGTTCAGCAATGATCTCAGCCAATCCGAAAAGCGAGCAATCTATTGCAGGAAGAGACAATGGCAACAAGCAGCACAGGACAGATGCTCAGACGGCCTTCAGAACATTTTATTCATCTTCACTTACTATTTCTGTACTGTTAAGTGCCTCATCAGTATAGAACATAATTCCCTGGTTCCTATACTGTTTAAAATGCAAAATATTTAAGGTAGAGACAACCTCTTACTATGATGTTGTAAGACCAACTTCAAATATAGGCAGGGCATCTACAGGTTACAAATAACTGTTCAATTGCTGTTTGTAGACTACTACATAAGGATTTCTGTATAGATATAAAAGACTATATCCTATTCAAAAGTTATTAAATCTACATTACTTGTATAAATGACAACATTCTCGAAATCATTCCATTTCAATGACACCACATCTGCACAAGTACTTACAACAGCTCCTGTCCTAAAGAACTTGCAGCATAGAGCAGTAAGTATGGCTGTTCAAGCTAAAGTTGAGGCTGGAAAAAGCAGTGTTTTTATGAAAAGGATTCAGTGTACCAGGTTTTGATTATTTTAAATAGGCATTGGTCAGTACTCAACAGTCCTAGCACTTGCTAGAGGCCCAAGGTTCATACTCACCTTTTGCTTTAAGTAAACCTTTACCACTTCTCGAAAAAGCCAGCAAGGCTATTCAAACTCAGCCCCTGTAACTCTTCCCAAAAAAACAAGATGCTGTGTGTGCCTAGCAAAGTGCATTTCTTTTTCTATTTTCCTCCTCATTTAAAAACAGTAATTGCAACCTACATTACAAAAACGGGTCTGGACAGTCATTTAGATTTTTTTCATGTCATTTCTCAACAAGCTAATTGATTTTAGATGTACTACAAACATGCACTTTAAACCACAACTGTTAGCACTTCCCTTTATATCGACATGTCAAGGTTCCATGCTGTTATAAATATATAAAGCTTACCAGAACCATTCCAGCCTTACTGCCCCGAAATCAAGTTATATTTGGATTTTCCAGTTACAGATAATTTCGAGACGTTCACAGAATCACAGAATTCTAGGGTTGGAAGGGACCTCGAAGGATCATCTAGTCCACCCCCCCTGCCAGAGCAGGTTCACCTACAGTACATCACACAGGAACGCATCCAGGCGGGTTTTGAATGTCTCCAGTGAAGGAGACTCCACAACCTCTCTGGGCAGCCTGTTCCAGTGCTCTGGCACTCTCCCAGTAAAGAAGTTCTTCCTGATATTCACATGGAACCTCCTATGCTCCAGTTTGCATCCATTGCCCCTTGGCCTATTACTGGTCATTACTGTAAAAAGCTTGGCTCCATCGTCCTGACCCTCACCCTTTACATATTTGTAAACATGGATGAGGTCACCCCTCAGCCTCCTTTTCTCCAAGCTAAAGAGACCCAGCTCCCTCAGCCTTTCCTCATAAGGGAGATGTTCCACTCCCATTTGACAGACGTTGCCTCTGTCCTGTTTTTTACTACAAGGGGGAAAGGATCTGGGATCCAAGACCGCAATGCAGTAAATGCCATGCCTAATTATAATTATACACTTTAGTACCAAACTACATAGCCTACGATACTCCTTCTGCCACTACATACTAAATAAAAATATTAATCAAATATGTATACTTATATTTTACAAGTATTTTTAGAAAGAAGTTTTGGGATCATTAAGATATGAGACAGCTGAATATATTTAAACTGAAATAAGTTATTTTCACCTGCCAAACCACCAATTATAACAACTCCTTCCAAATGAAACACACTTGCCTTAGAAAGAAGTGCTGTGTGTATGCAACTGGCATGCAATTAGAAGTTACCGGTCCATTAACTCTTTCCAGTTTATTATAGAGTCTTATTCACTTGAACTGGTTACCTTTACTGTCATAGCTGGTTTATCATTTCACAAAAGCAGATTTGAATCCTCACCATGCAATGAAACTTCAAGTTCTGGTGTAGTTGCCTAAGGTTACCTGCATGATAGGGATATTCAGTAATGCCAAACGAATAATTAGGAAACAGGAAAAAAGTAAACTTGAAAAAAATCCAGGCAAGTATAAATGAGCCCATTTTTTCCAGCTGCAGCTCAGGCAGCTCAGCTTACTGAGCTGTTCAGGACACAATGTTCCACTCAAAATGAACTAAAATGTTGTCTTTTACATTTTGAACTAATCCGGCAGATTAACCGAGTCAAGACCACTTACTCAGGCAGCTCAGTAAGGAGATCTGAAAGGAGGAAAGGGGAAAAGGTGATCTCCAGCGAGCAGAAAGGAATAAGCAGAGGCAAGCAGCAACATTTTGAGTTAAATACAGCTACAGCTCTAAGAGCCACTGTTCTGAAGAATGAACTTGCCAAGTGACATGAAGACACTACATTTGTGTTCAAGTTGATTTATTTAGAACAAAACAATCAGTATCAACTATGATAAAAACTTCAGGAAACTTATGAATGATAAATAAAACACGACAGTCTGGTATCAGATTCAACAGAATATATAAACAAGCTTTGATAACTGAAAAGCCAAATAGATATTTATTTCAAGAGAATAGAAACCAAACAGTTCTGGTGAGCTCTCTCTTTTCCTAACAGCATGGAACCCTTTTATTTTGGGCTGGGGTTACTTGGAGGGAGATAGTTTTATTTTGTTTTTAAAAAGCAATTTACAAAGATAAGAGGTTAATGATGCACTATTTTAGAGATTGAAGTCACAACACTATTTGTTAAGCAGACCTCTAAAAGATTGCACATAGACTTACCAAACAAGCAACCAAGGCATACAGCATGTTGGTGGTTTTTAGAAGATTTTTTTTAAAAAAAATCTAAGCCCTTAATTAAAAAATTAACAAGCCCAAGCCAAACTTTCATACTGAGATTTTTAAAACAACAATGCAAAAAAGTGGCCTGTAATATTACTGATTAAATGCAAACCTAAATTTTCACTAGAAAGCTTTTTCAAAAACTTGACACAGTTACTAGAATTTTATTTAAAATCATACTATATGTGAGACCACAAGTTATGAGAAAAGTCATTGCATAAGCACTGGGAAATATGTTTTTATTTTAAATTATAACTCCACACAGTTTTAACAGTAACTACAGTTTAGTAACTGGGTAGATTGTTTAAAGGATTTATACTTGAAGTCAAGAAAGGTCACTTTTAGTACTACAGTCTAAATAAAACAGGTTCTGTTGTTTCCTTAACACACTGCTTTCATGTTAAACATAGCTTCATTCTAAGGTAATGGGACTAGGTAAAGCAGAAAACTGTATATTCATTCTCAGAGATACTGGCAATTTTTAAAATAATTTTGCTAGTTTGTTATATTTTTAACAAATGGGCCTTAAAAATGGCTTTATGCATGGGAAAATTGCAACTTTAACGCCCAATAGTGTAATTCCAGAAATACCATTAGCACTCAACACAGTAATAATCCCAACAAAAGGAACAATGAATGTACAGGTACTACAAAGGAAAAGAAAAAACTTCAATATTGAAATGCTGTATCAGAATATCCAAAGTAGAGAATATTTTCAATGAGTGCTATGCTTCATTCCCCAGTTTGACAAAAATTTATAATAAATACATAAAAACTAAGCATTCGAGTCACTGAAAGTTCACACAGGAAAGTGGGGACTAAGGAACTCCACCTGTTTCTATCATGCAAATGCAATATACTGGTTAAAGTAAATTTATGGTATTTCTAAGCAAAGGTCATTTGTGTGAGTATTGAAAAAGAAAAATGAAAGGCTCTACAGCAAGCAGTGTGAACCACAAGACCTTTTGAACTTTTTATCTTCTGAAAACATTGTACATACTTAAGTGCAAAAATTTTTCATCCATTTTCATATGCTTCATGAAAATAATTAAAAACCTGCAGAAACCAGTAAAAAACCCAAAGTTTCTACATCTTAAAAATTTAACTACTGAAAAATTACAAAGTAATTATAGATGCACCACATATTTATATCATTTAACCAAATAAATTAATGTGAACTCTGAACCACAACTGGCATAAGGAAAAAAGCAAAACAAAGCTACCTGCAGTAAGTGACTTGTATCTATACCTCTTAAATGCCTACAGTAACAGTACATGAACTACTGATGTAGTAAAAACAGATGCATTGCTATTTTTCAATGGCACAGCTACTTTGTAAACAGAGATAACCTGCATGAGTCAGTATTTTTACAGTTTTACTCCAAACATTACTAAGTACTACCTCTGTGTTATGATCTTATGTCCTACCTTAGAAATGTACTGTCTTATGTAGGATACACAGTACAGAAGAAATAAGATTCATTTGCACTTACAGGACTAAAACCATTACAATCTAGTTAAATATTCTATATACTCATTCACAGTCTAGGAGGTTCCTCCANCTGCTTCCCTGTACTACCTACAGTGTCATGTCCATTAACATCACCTTGCTCCCATGTGCACATAAACAAACACCCGGAAAAACATCCCTCTGTGTTTCACCACACTGATGGCGTAAGGAGCCAAACAAAGCATCAGTGCAAGAAAAATAAAGTCAAGGCTCAGCTGTATAATAATATAAACGTGCAACATCAAAGATTAGGCACCCAACACAGAAGACAAAAATCAAGTTTCAAGAAATGCAAAAAGCAAACAGTCAAGATACTTAATATCTTTACAATGTGTGCATATTTCTCTATATTTCTGTAATACAAGAAAAAACAGCCTGCATATGTGCAATTCACTGCTAGTTCACAGCGAGAAAGGCATTTGATTTTTTCATTGTACTGTTAGACATGTGCAAAAATTCAATTGAAACATTAAAGAGAAAGAAAACCCAGTAAAAGTGCTTGTTGCAGTCATGGAATAGTAAAATGCTTACAAGAACAGGTATCTCCACAGAACTATCAGGTAATCAAATTAACACTGGATTAACAATACCATTCCGTTCTTTAATTTAAAATAGATTTGCTATATTTATCCAAGGTAACTTTTGCATTCAGCTACCAGAAAAAGGACAATTCACTTAGTACTGCTTTCCAGCATCCAAATTAAGTGGCAAAATTATTAAAGTCATCTTAAATGATAATGTAGAGTAACAGCACATGGAGCAGCCAATGCCTCTATTTAACAGGCTCACACATCCAGTCTGCTACATGCCTAAAAAGGGGTCTTTTATGCTGTCATATTTCCCATTAAAATCAGTACACATTACAATCCAAACACTGACAATTCTTAAAAAAAGAGAGTACATTTCCTTTGAAAAGAAACCTCTTTCCTTTTCTAACAGATTAGAAAATAGTTTGGGCTTTAACATATTGAAAGCAGCCTAGACAATCAATACATTTCACACAGAAGCCATTTTTTAAAGAAGGAACAAGCATGATGTATATACGAATATTATTTTCCCAGAAATTTTCCTCAAAATAAATCGACCACTAAAACAATCACTTTGGAATCCAAACATACCAAGTGAACAGCACAGTACTACAGCTAGACAGCTGCTTGACCCCGGAACATCTTTTAACACACCTCCAAAAAGTAGTAAAAGATGATCATGTGCTTGTAAAAGTAAGTGCAACAGTGTGCCCATTATTAAAAATTTAAAATCTAGCAGCAGTTGTTAGGGATTAAACTGCAATGTATTTATTTCATGTCCTGCCATGTCTGAAATACAGGTTAACAAATTAATCCTAAAGTAATCATTCTGTCTTCTGATAAATTAATCCCATTAATTTTTTATTCAAAATGATCACATTTATTTCTCAATGATGCTGTTATCCTAGATTCTGCAGAGAAAAGAAGAAATATCACCTCTTTAAGCACGAGATTGAATTTTACTTCATCCACACTTTCGGCTTCCACTTACTCCCCTATTCAGGGTGGCAACTCCAGATCAAACCAGCCAGACACTACTACACATTTACCATGTTTATACAACACTCTTCACACCACTTGAGTTTGAGCACAACAGGACATTTACCATTATAGGACCCATATGTTGTATTGTTGCTATTCCCAAACTTAACCCAATTAATTTTAACAGGGCTTGCTCCTAAATACCTTTTACATCGTCCTCTGCAACACTAGTCCCTGCTTCTTCACAGGATCTCTGCCAGAACCTATGCTCTCATTCCCCAAGTGCATTTCAAGTCAAACTCTCTTAAGGTTCAACTACATGTTCTCAACCAACCTTTCACAAAACACTTCAGAGGAAAACTGTACATAGAGCCCTATTTATCACCTTCACCCATTTTCACATAAGTGTAGTGATTTCCACGAGTACATACAGTGCCAGCATTGCCCAGGCAGTAACAGTGATAGTTTTTTACTCCCCTATGAAATGTTTGGGTGTAAGACATGCTTATTCACTGACAATCTGCTGCTCATTTGAAAAAGTGTTTGGATGGGGGGGGACTTTTTTTTGGTCATCAGAATTGGCACATAACTGAAATTTCTCTGTGGGTTTTTTGGAGTTCTTTGTTTGTTTACCTACTCACCACCCCACAATATTCTCTATAGTAAAAGAGAACAAATTCAACAAGCCCATTCACCAGCTAGTCTTCTTGTCCTGTCTTCTAAGCTCTCAAGAAACAGTTTTCCAGTGACCTGTAATCCTACTCAGTTTCTACCACTTTGGTTTTTTAGCCTTACATATCATTCACCCTACCACTAGAACAAGGCTCTTATTTTTAATTATATTTTGCAGTATTCAAGTAATCAGTGCAATTGCTACATCTGCATAATTACCTCTACACAATGTCTATGGCAGATTAAGTATTCACTAGAAGTGAGGTCACAATTCCTGCCAAATAACCACCTGTGATGAAACCAGATGAGGTTCAACACATCATAATAACAGGTCATCTCCTGCAAACAAAGCTCAAGGTTCCATACTTCATTAAACAGTCAAAGTGCTATTTTAACAAGTACAACAAACATTTGGATTTTTTCCCAATCCACCAAGACTCATCTACCAACAAAGGCTCTTTTTTCCCTTGCTACCTGCTAGAAAAACTTCACTTTATCTTTGGCCATCATTAAACTAAATAATTATTTTAATTACATTTGTTTCAATAATAACAAAGTATTTCTTATAGAATTACAAAGAACAACTATTCTTGCTTTTTTTTTCCTTTAAAAAAAGAAAAAAGCAATTTCACAAGCTGAGAAGAAACAAAGCAACGCAATAATCTCATCAATCCACTCTTACACAAACCAAAATGTTAATTCCCTGCATATTTTCAAGACAGCTGTATCCCACAAAGCTATATAGAAGCACTGAAAAGAAATTCAAGCAACAGCAGGAAGAAAATTTCAAAATAAATTGGAAAATAGGTTGAGGCAATTAACTACCAAGCTTCTATGGACTACTTAATGCCAATAGGCTCTTTCAAACACATTGCCACAATAGAGCCCTTGAGAATGATATTCTGAGCTTTGAGTGAGTCCAACAAGCGTATTCTTGACTTAAGTCTTCAGCTTCATAACACTAAAACCAAGGACACATGCCTACGAATTTCATTAGCATCTTTTCTATTTCTATATTGTTATTCTTGTAGAACACGTTTATCTCGAGCCAATAGCTGTACCAATACCACTAAAACACATTCCACTTGACAGCTGAAGAAACAATTTATATAGATTAAATATAAACCAAATTCAAGCGTTAAGTCTCAAGGTTATAAAGGCATTGTTTTAGTCATAGACTATTAAGTCAACTTTGTGTGTACTTAGCACTCTCGATAAGAGTAACCTAGAGCTGTGGTTTTCAGGGATTTCACCAGTAACCTTGACTAGTGTTCCCATGGTATCCCTATGCAGAAAAACCTGATTACGCCACCTCAGATTGCATAACAAGCCTAAATACATACTGCTTATTCCACAAGAATCTGATAATTTATCTACTCTGCAATCAATGCTATTACAGATTCTCTTAATTAGGAAAGAATTGTTGACAAAACTGTCTTGATCAAAAGTTTGGATTAAAAGAACAAATAAGACAAATAAAGTGTTCAGGATACTTTGAAAAATTAAGCTCATTTGAATACATGACATAGTACAGCTGAAATCTAGGTCAAATATCTAGGGCAAGTAAAATAAGCACAATCCTTTTTAGAAAACAGTGATTCCAAAAAATGCCTGAGGTGGAAGAAAGTATAGAAAAAAGCCAGCTGAGCCACACTTCTAATAGGATACTGCAGCAAACAATTCTTTTTTGTTTTAAAAATACATGGCATTATTACAGGGAGGCAATGTTTATGGTCAGCAGGGATCCTGCCAAAAAAATATTATACCCAGGGATGGTATCCACTTTTCCAAAATACTTATCCTAAATACAAAGAAGGATCACAGAAGAACTCTTGGAATTCAAACACTTAAACATGTTTTATCAAAGTAGATTTGGATCCATGTCTGTTAATTTTATCCATTAGTTCCCACGCAAGTATTGCAGCTAGTAATAACTCTGCTCTAGGAAACAAATATAGAAGATCCAAAGTTACAGCCTCAGCTGAACTCAGTACCTCTGACCACAGCAGCAAATGGCTAAAAGCTCCTTTCTCACTTCAAGCCTAAATTCCCGTAAGCAGAGAGAGATGCATCACAAACTGTAAGAAATACCTTTGCAACGAAACATGTCCACCTAGTGTTGCAGCTCCCCGGGAATTCCAATTTGTGTTGCACAGGTGATCAGAGTATGGTAAACAGTATCCGATATCAAAATACCCAAGTTCATTTGCATTGTAAAAAATCAACGTGAAATTACAGTAGATCCACTGCAGAAAGGGACCTTCATGTTTTAAAAGCAAACCAGAAGAGAATAAACCTAACATGACGAGATTTAAGTTGGGAAGCTATCAGCTCTGAACAGTAGATCCATCAAAAAGCTTCTAATTTATCAGATTGAGTCAATTTAAGATGCTTCCAATCTGTGTCATTCAGTAAGTCAGGAATCGAGTTCATCCTATCGTCAGAATCTTAATAAATGAAATCCTTCTGCCCTCATATAGTCTTGAACTTTGCTTAAGTGCCCGTAAGAGATCTCTTAGTTAAGATGGAATAAGAGAACAAATGGTAGTAAAAGCAGCCCTGAAGTTGGAAGCACTCACACGTACTTCAAATGTATTTAAAGAAAAGCTACAGAACTATACATAAAAAATGCACACACATACACATTCAGTCAACTGTTCTCAGATGCCAGAAGTGTTAAAATCCATCTTCTAGAAGTACTGAAATACTAAGCTAAATATGAGAAGCTCTGTCAATTTTCTTCAACAGATGCATTTTTACAAAATTCACAAAACTCAAGTATTTTCCCCTATGATGGTGGCATACTTTAAAGGATGCTTGATTCATAAACAACAGTGAGTCTACATAAATTGATGCTTACCTATCAAATAACAGTAGCTAATGCCACTGAAACTTTTCCATAACATCTCAAATTTAGTAGAGGAAAATGCAAAGTATAAAATAATTAATTGGAAACAAAATTGCTTCATAATAGAACTAAGAACACAGGGTAAGAGCAGAAAAATCACTGTCAGTTTTTTGATTTGAAGCTGGGAAGGAAACCTGTTTAATGAGAATTCTGCAGGATAGAACTTCCCTAACAGTAGACAAATGTCTCCTGCCAATTTACAATCAAACTCCTCGAGAGCACCATGGTCAAGAATCACACAAAAAGCAACACTGAAAGCAGTACTGTGAAACAACAAACACGCAAACAATGAAAACAAGTTAACACATCAGACTCTTCAATCAAACCGATAGAATTTGTCCTTATCCATTCAGTTAAACAGTACTTATGGCTTAAGATTGTTTTTAGTGTAACTACATAGCTTCTAAAGAAAAGACTAAATCTAAACAAAATTCTGCTGAGAACTTAACAGTTAATCACCGCCACAATTTTTTTCAGAAAGTTGCAGGAGACCTGAAAATGATCAAGAACGGTTAATTACACTCACTCCTTTCTCCAAGAGTGAAAACAGACCCAGAATTTAGCAAGATGAAATCCAAGACTGAGAAGTACTGTATAGTATGGTATATACAAGGTGTAATGCGAGTTTTTGCTACTATTGTTTTTTCCAATTTCAGTTCTTCCTAAAAGTCTAACAGAAAAATAATGTTTTTTCAACAAAATTGTTTGTGTTGGTAAGGAAGTAAAACACAAACCCAGTCACCAACACATTAGGCAGAGATTAAAGAAATGGAAAGTCATATACCAAGTAAAATAAAACCCCAGATTTTCAAACCTATTTATGGTAACCAACAGTCATTTCATAAAGTGTGCTAAGTGAGCAGTTTAACTATATTAAAAATACTTCCTTAACTCCTTCCCCTAAATCTATAGAATACTCTTAAGCAGGGAAGTGTTAGCTCCTGAAGTTATACACCTATTTAAATCAACCTAAGCTACTACCCAACATCACCTCAGTTTTACCCTGCTCCCAACTTTACAATACATGAGGCTAAACTTCTGAAGTGCTTTTGGTAAGTTTGTTTAAGGAGAACATAATTTGTCTTCCTCAATATTAGGTTATGTTCATATTTAGGAGTGTTATCAGTCAAACAATCCATCCCATTTATAACATAACATAATCCAACCCACTATAGCTAAACATACAATGATATATTTCTTCCATTACCTGTCTCTGAAATATAAACAACAGGATCCTGCTTTAGAACTTTACCAAGTTTTGAAGCAGCTGCTTTTTTCTCAGATGGCTTCTTGGATTTTTTCACTGACTGCACCTCCTCTTCTGAATCTGTATTTTGACCACAACATAAATGTAGATTTCCTCCACATACATACAGGCTTTAAGTAATAGATCACATAATATCAGTTAACATGTGTTCACATATATTCAACTGAGTGAGAAAAGGACACCACATACAAGGTCAGACAACAGCTTCGTTTTTCTCTATCAGCTAATAAACTAGTCATCATTTACTCCAGCATAAAAATGACTTAATGAAAATTTGGTCAGAACTCAGTCTAGACAGTGGGCTTTGTTTACATAACAAGAAATACTTGGTTACTTATTCCAAGAACTGCTATGCCTGTATAAAAACCTTTCTGAAAAGAAATGCAACTGTCAAGAGTACCACAACAGATTACTTAAAGAAAAAAAAAACAAAAAAAAACCAAACCCCCACAACAAACTTAACATAGCTTCATTAGCCAGATTAAATTTATATGGTATTATATTATGTTGGTGCATTCCACAACTCCTATTCCAAAAGCTAATGACATGCTACAATCGATCGCTCAGGTTGTACACTGGTTTTTCAGAACACTACTGGTAGACTGCCACTCACCTCACCAACCATTCTAAATATCCCAAGTCATCACGATGACAAACTTACACCACTGTGGATTATATATCCCTACATTCAAATGAGTAAGCAGGACAAACTGAAGAAGTTGAGACAACTAACAAGTTTAAGAGAGGGCTACCCTTGAGAGCCTACCTTTTCCCATGGTAAACACTAATATATGTTGTAATTATAAAAATATAAAAAACAAAACCAAAAAACCCCACAAAGATCAGCTATGGTCAATTGACTTGAGTCTCCTCCATTCCCCCCAAAAAATCTAACTATTTGAACACATTTTTCTATATGCAGCAGCATTATTCCGACAGATGTTTGAGTGATCATTTTTCTTCTGCAAGAGAAGCAGAAGCAACCTTCAATTGTCAAGAAGATCGCTTCTAAAAATTCAAGCTGAAGTATTCAGTAGGAGTCAAAAATCTCCTGCTATCTTTTCCACAGTTTCACAACAACTATTCAAGATTCAGAATGCAATCAAGGAGGGTTTAAATGATGTAATAGCTCAGAAAGATTAAACTAGAAACTTCAAGCTTTTAAATTTAACTAACTTGACAGAAAAGGGTTCAGGTTTTTTTTTGGGGGGAGGGTGGCTTTTCATTGTTCGAGTGTTGTGGGGTTTTTTTAAGATGTGTTATAAAAGGGATTTCCCTTATTATATTCCAAGTAATATTTTTAGAAAGCGATAGCAGTGCTTTAAATTACATTGTGTGTTCCATACAGTAAATTTAAACCTATGGGGTGAACATACACTAGATTTTTTAATAGAGAAACACACATATGGAAACACAAGTTTGCCTTTTAAAACAATCTCCTATATTATGTTCACGCAATGCACACAAACCTGAAATTATATGATCAGCCTCCTGTATTGGATGTATCCCCACGATTTATATATATTTTCATAACAAAAAAAAAGTTCTGAAGTTCTGATAGAATTTATTATCTGAACTTTTCCTTGTGGGTTTGGTTTTTTTTTAGCAGATGTTTTGTTAAAAGTTACTTTGCACTGTGTATTATGTGCATGGCACACACTGCATTCTTATTATCAAATATATTTAGCTATTCAGCAATAATTACTGTGAAAAATATTTTTAATTGCATTTACTAAAAAACCAAACCAACCATAGCTGTCTTTCAGAAGTACCATTTACCCAATTAACCTTGAATGCTGATGCAAAAGATATAAAGGAGCATTCAGAAACAACTGTGAACACCTACCTGAATCATAGATTATTCTTCTTTTCTTGTTTGTCCTCTTTGGTTTGGAATCGTCTTCACTGGGTGAATTATTCACCTAGGAGTAACAGTCCATTAGTTCACTCAGTAAACAGGTCCCTCCAGCTTTCAGTTACACATTCAAATTTACGAGTTTTAAAGAAATTCTAACAAAAATTACTTATTTCCCAATATTACATTTACAAACAGGCTTGTGCTGACTCATGGGTAGAAGGGGGAAAGGTCCAGGGCAGAGAAAATAAGGAAGAAACTGCAGCAGTAAATCTAAACATGCTCCAAGCAAACCAGAGATGGCTATGTTGAGAATAAATATTCAAGTTGAATGCCAATTAAAGTAAGTTAAACAGATTTTCAAGGACTTCCAGCTTTTAATTCAAGAAAGAAATTGCATGGTCCCACCAGAAATAGAGGTTGTACAGGGCAGTAAGTTACTTGTATGGAATTCAGCCTTCCCTTTTGGTTCCATTCTGAATATGGCTTCACTGTAACCACCATGATTTGACACAACTTCAGAGTAAAACATAACAAATTGAAAGATGAAAAAAGCACACACAACCCCATAGGTTGAAGCTAGATTGATTTCCTATTCACTGTCCTCTTTGCTTGCAGCTTCTCCTCTCGCTCATTAAGCAGTGCAACTACCATACTGGTCACAGTTGATAAAAGTGATCTATCTAGCAGCAGCTAGTATTAAACTGTCTCAAGGAATTTATTTTTTTAAAACACTTATAAGTTTTAGATATTTAGAAAAATCACAAGCTGCACAGGTAGGAACTTTCCTGGGCCTACCAAACTACCAACTATGCTTGTTTGTAGTCATGCATAAATGTAAATGTTTCTAAAAATATAATTCTAGATAAACGTTAACTACACATTTTATTATCTACATTCAATTCTAAAAGTAACTACACATTATCTACATTCAATTCTAATCTGAAGCCTGTTAAATCCTTGACATAATTAGAGATTCTGCACAGCAGAAATAGTAGATCACGTAAGATAATTGCTATGTCTTTCAGCTCCAGTAAGTGGTCCTTTATATTCACATTGAAACAATGAAATTATACAGCCAAAATATACTGTTTAAGTAACATCTTACTTCTTGATTGTGATGTTCATATTAAACATTCCACCCTATTAGAAATCCTTCCATTCTCCAAGTGATTTTAAAGCTCTCTTTAACCACTCCTTTCTTTTTTATACAGTTCAGATATTAACATGTAAAGTACTCCAAGACTAGAACGCAATCTAATTTTAACCTGCCATTTTAAAGAATTTGGTCTTTGCAATAGGTTTACATAAGTGATCCCATCCAAGAAAGGCCATGTTAAAACACCTGGTTAAAAAAACTGGTAGAAAAGAGTTTATTTCTCAGAATTTACCTTACTTGAAAGTGTGACATCTTTATGATATGCCTACATCTACTGTGCATAAGCCTCAATCTTAATTAAATTAAAATTAAATAAGCAGATCTACTTAGGAACTGTGGGCTATAGTTAAAATAACTTCAAATACATCAGATTGTTCCTACATTTGCACCTAACCATAACAACTTCTACCTACCTCTCCTTTGCCCTACAAATCAAATACTTTAAAAATTAACAATTTTCTTCACCTCCTACAAAGCCTTCCTGCTAGAAGTTAACATTAAGCGGTAGTTTCCTCACACGCCTATAAAAACAATTGACATATAGCCTGGTTTTTCAGTATATGAGAAGAACTATGACTTTAAAACAGTGCTAGATACACAAACAATCCTGTATCAGAGAAACCAAGTAATTCACAAATAAGAGAAGCAAAAACTAACCTTAGTCTCCTTTTCCCTTTTTTTCCCACTTGAAGGTCCTTCACCATTTTTAATTTTTTCGGGCTTTTTCACAGTCTCACATTCTCGTCGCTTTCCAGGAGGTACAACACCAAAAAATTTCCGGATATCCTAGTGAAAGGGAAAACAAATTTATAAGTTTGTAAATACAGATAGCTCTTGGAAGGTTCACACAACAAAACAGCAATGCACTTAAATTACTTTCTCAGCAGTTTCATTATATTATTTGTTGATCTTGAAGTTTTGTTTAGAATTGAGGAAAAAAACCCCAACAAGTTACACATAGCTGTTCAGACACCACGCTCCCTTTACTCGTCCTTGAATCATGAAAAAAGTTTATTTCTCCCTTAGTTAGACATCTTCATCAACACATCTTCAAGACAAGCTTCCACTAGCAATGAAATACAGTGACTTAAAACAGAGGTATAACTAGAATTTTACATTTTTTTCGAATAATCATCACAAACCTAGCCCTAAGTATTCTTGTAGTTAAAATGATCAACTCAACTATGAAGTAGTGTCCAATGCAGAAAGACAGAAAAGCATCTAGGGCTAGAAAGCAGTCAGGCAGTGGGACATACTGCATTTTTCATCTTCTTATGAATTCAGGACAGTAACTCTTATCTCACTAAAAAAATTAGCCAGCAAAAAACAGATAAAAATTTAAACAAAGAGAAAGAACTTAATACAAAGCACTCCAAAAGGTCCATTTTGTAACCTTATTATCTGGCCAAGTATAACCATAAAACCCCTTCTAAATACATAAAATCAGCAGCTGAAGCTTCGATTCTAAAAAAGCATTATTGTACACGCAAAACCAAACCTGACTTCTTTCAAAAAACCTAGTACTTCAGTTTTATTACAAAGAAACTGAGGAAACACACACCCGGTTGGTACCACTACCTCCTGGAGTAGCAGCCATGTTAGAGAAAATAAAGTACCTCATGAGGCCTAAATATACAGCAGGTGAAGAGTGTGGGCCAGGCCTCCCTTCTGCCCAGCTGAGAGCTATTCCCCATCGTAGAGTTCATCCGGGTGGTTTTTATTATAGGGAACTACAACTAAAGGTGTAAATTCTTAAAAAATCTCCATAAAAGCCTGACTGACAAGGAAGGGTGTTCAGGCTCCTCTTTCTTCTACCAGTCAGTTCCCTGGCAGTTTGGATTTGGATTATCAGAGAGGGTTCGAAATCAATGGAATGCATAATTTGAAAGCAGACACAAAACATGGGACATGTATAGATTTATTTAGTATACTTGGCTTAAAACAGTGTTCTAGAATCAGAAATGTTGTTCCCTGAAAAATGCAGACTCTCTGTGTTTTACCCGCATGTAATAATATGGATTCAGCAAAGAGACAATGGTAGACTGGGAAGCATTATTCATCCATGAGACTTCACACATTCCCATCTGCGGAATTTGTGCCTTGAGGCATACAATTTCAACACTCTGCTATTTTGCATGTACTCCTACAATGTAAATAACACATCAGCTCTGAAATTTTGACTGCGGACACCTACAGCTGACAGGTTTGAAGCAAGCCATCTACTCAGAAAGTCACAAAGTGTCTTCGTGGACTGGATCACTCGGTCATTATTACAGAGTTCTCTTTAGCCTGAAGGTAACACAGGCAACAGAAAAACTGACTGCAAGTCTCGTTAGATCTTTTATGAAGTAAAATAATTTAAACACTTACTACAACACTGCAAAAAAAGTGACTAAAGTTTTGTTTTAATTTTTTATAGCTGTTACTTTTAGGCTTAAAATATTTGGAAAATTATTTTAGATCAATAACAACATTCTATCCATTCTAGTGTTACAACTAAAAACTGTTAACTAGTGAGTGAGCTGCTCTGCAACACCAGATGCAGTAATATTACATTTTTTTAATGGACCTATACAAGGAAATACCATCATATCCTGGATTCTGAAATGCAGACTTAATAAAGAAAATAAAATAAATTGAGCTGTCTGCCCCAGCTTCTTCCACTATTTTAATATCACAGTTCCTGAACTGCTAAGGCCCAAATTATAATATGTAAATTATTATTTTCTGCCTCATTCACAAAATGAATGCCATAGCTATAAACCCTTCTATGTTTAACGTGCTATAAAGAAAACCTAAACTGCCACTTCAAAATTTTAAAAAATAGTCTCTAATCAGGGTCAACTTTAGAAGCTATCTTCCCCAAATCACTTCACAAACACCTAAAATAAATGGGTGACAGTCAACTGCTACTATATTTCATAATGCAAATTGTATTTCATTAAATTAACAGGTCAAATGAGAATATTTTTTGTTGTTTTTTATTCAAAGCAGCATCTTCTACCCATTTCTTAAGAAGGCACCATCCATACAAACAGTACTTTTTCTTTGAAAATACTGTGGTGACACTACAGCTACATATTCCTACATTGCCTCGCTATGTTAACACAACTTGTTCTGTTCTCTCAGCACAAACTGCATTTCAGTCCTCCAGAAACAGCAGCTTTTCCCTTTTCTTTTATTGTTACACACTTGTGTTGTTTTTCAGAAAACACTATGAATATTAGCACACAAGCCACCTAGAGGTGGCTGAATAAAAGTATGTATTACATTAGTAAATTTTAATTTCCCATAGTGACCATCTACTTTTGAGTGACTGAACTATACAGCCCTAAGCTACAAAGGAAAATTGGCATCTATGTAATCTTCTTCAACCTTCAGAGTCATAAATCCTCCAATCTTCTTCAGCTATCCTGCTCTTCAGAAGAGGAGATAACCTTGTTAGCCACCGCTGGACTGTAACGGGTGGTGAATTCAGAATTGCTTGGGAGAAAAATATGACATGGTACAACAACAAAGCCATCCTTCAGTGAAGCTTTTATCCAAAAATCGCGAGACAGATTTTTTGAGCCATTTATTAAGAGATGCCAGATAAATCCTTAAATTCATTGCACAACTAATTGCAGAAATGAAGCAATCTAAGTATCTATCAGACTGATTCCTATTGGACAAATCTGAAGACTATTTCTGAAGTATTATATAAGCTTAGGTCCCAGATAGGATCACTTGTCTCCATTCTGGGTTTATCTATTTAACACACTCTGACAAACCACCTTATTGGTATATAATGCCATGCACATAGATGAGTTCACCAGGTGGAAAAACTGCATATATTCTGTTTTTATCGGTGCTCATTCAAATGAGGAAAGGCCATGTACCAATGTAACTGTCAAGTTTCCTTCTGGGACATTCTCCCAAAAACCACAGGAGCCATCAGCCTTGTGTACCCTGGAGCAACACTCACCAGCATGGCTGCCCCAGGTGGTCCCCTTGCCCAGAAGGCTAAAACTGAAGAGGCGAGGGTGTATTAGTGTGGCTCCCCATGCGTGCTTCAGCAGCAGCAACAAAACACATAACTTTAAGCAGTTCCACCAAAGTAAGAGGTAGAACTAAGTAAGAATTTCTGGTCACTCTCGCTAAACTAGGGAGTAATTGGTGCATAGCATCTGAACAGCCTAAAAAGCTGTGTCCAGGTGCACTGGTTCCTGCTGAGTGATCTTAGCAACTGTATGATCTCCGTAATGGCTGTGCTGTCTAGTTCTTGCCACTTGACTGCTGCTTCAAATCCTCCATCTTGCGCAGTAATAGAAGACCATAGCAATTAATCATGCCAGGTTGCAAGTTTTCTCTTGGAAGATTTTTACTGAGGAGAGTAACAGAAATAGAAACCGAAACTCACTTGCTAGGTAGTACAAAGCCTGGTCACTCAAAGAGTTTGTCAGGGTGACTTTTAAGATTTCAGTAAACCCCTAGCTCAAAAAAGTCAGTTACAAAACTCATAAACACACCATATTTCCTGCATTTTGAAAGAATCCTAAAACAAAGATCAACTATTCCAGCACTTTGATGATAGAACCATCTCAACCTAGCCATAATAGGCACAGTGTTTTTATAAGGCTAGTGTCCAGTAAGGCACAATATTTTCAAAATTAACATCATACAATTCAGTTTGCACCTCAAAATGAGCTAGAAAACTGAATTTCACCAACGTATCTCAATCACTGCAGTAAAAAGTAATGCACCTTATTTCAGGTATTCTGAAATGTGTCCATGAGGGCCTTGCATCAAAAGAGATACACTTATTTACAGCCTACCTAGTTCAGTGCAAGTTTTGTGCAAACATCAGCTCTGACATCTGGTACATCCAGAATTGCACTAACTTACAGTATCACTTCAGTGATGCCTGTAATACTTGCTTGGATAACTATACTTAATTAATGTTTACTAAGAGTGGTAACTGCAGCACAGGCACTATGCAGTATTTTTTGGGCAGTGTCGCAGTTCTAGGTACACACCAGCTGATGCTACAGCTCCAGCTGTGACAGGCACCTCAAGTAGCCTCTGCTCCCAGTCTTTCATCCGTTCCCTCAGCTGTACCAGTAAGCTCTCTGCTTGGGAACCAGGTCAGGCCACTCATCTGGGTAAAAAAATAAATCCCTTCTAAGCCAAATCAGTTCATTGATACACACATCAGCTCAGCACAGCTGAGGAGGTGCTGCAGAAACAACACAACAGGGGCTACTCATGTTTCGTGCTGCATGAAAGAAGTCTGTGTGCAAGGGCATGATATTCATTTCCAACATTCTTGTGCTGTCGCTGCACACATAGAACGGGCTACACGGTCACTAACAGCACTGCATTTTTGCCTCTATCTCTGCAGCAGTGATGGTTGTACAGCCTCGTCCTTCGGCACCGAGAAGGGAATGGGCTGAGGCAACTCATCCTCTTCTCAAAACAGTGGTTGTCCTCCTCCCTCCTAGGGCAAGTACCAGATGAGAGATGTGCGACATTCAGAAGACTACACAGGGGGAGAAAGCCTTTGTCCCACAAAGGTGGGAAAGGAGGAACCAAGTCTTCCAGTAAGATCAGTTTTCTAAAGAGGTGGTGGCAGGGGAACAAGAGAGGCAAACTTGTCCTCGTATATAAAGTCCTCAGCCATCCCTGACAGACTATGGAAATACCGGTTTGCCATGTCAGGATCCTTCCTGCTGGCAGACCTGGACTGTACTGCCCATTGCTGCTGAGCACCAGGTGTGAGGTGAAACGCCATGGAGAGCCCAGACATCACCACAGCCAGAGCTGACTGGCTCCGGAGGGCACTTGTGGCTCACCCAGTGCAACACCTGCACGGGGACTCCAGCGGGGCGGGGGCAGAGCTGGCTAAGCCAGGGGTGCGGAGGGGACACCCCCTCGCCATGGCTGCGGACACACACGTGTGTCTGCATTTACAAACTCCTCACACCCTGCCGAGGGCCGCACCCTCACGCACACCCGTCTGCTCCCGGACTCCGCGCTCTCTCTCCCGCACCGGAGCGGTTTTTCCGCAGGTGCCGAACCCGGGCGGTTCGGAGGCTCCCGCGGAGGCCCCAGGAGGCGCTGGCACACGCGGATGCCCGGGGCGGTTCGCTCGGCCGCCTCCCCCCGGGCGAGCCCCCGGCCC